>UFQX01000176.1:418880-545877 GCA_900497675.1 Arapaima gigas
CCCTTGGGCAGAAGGAGAAGGTATTCCCCCCCCCCCCCCCTCCCCTTTATGGAAGTTTCTCCTTTCTCATTTTTCCATCTTTCTTGCCTCCTTCCAGCGATCTCTGTTTCTGCCGCAGAAAAAAAAAAATTCCTCCTTGATGCAGATATTTCGTCTGATTGTTATAGTGAAAAATGGAGTTAAGGATGGCTATGGACTTCTTACTCTACAGTTGATATCACTAGGGGGTCATAGTACAGGGTTAGGCTGTGTGACCAGGGGACAGCAGTATAAGCTTGACATGAAAATTTTTCTTATTCATTTTTCAAGGATGAGTCTCTGCCCATTTTGGATACAGATGTTTCTGCTAGTCTAAGGCTGTGGGAGAAGGAGACGCAGCCTACGGTTCTGCCTCAACAAGGTGATGTTCGCAGCCCTGGATCAGGAGCTGTGTCCACGAGTCCCTCAGTGCACACAAGTGAGTCCTCCTCCCCTCCTCATTCATCCATTTGTCTGTTTTTGTCTTTCTCCCTCAGCATTTAAAGACAGTCTCACCAGCTCTTTATTAAAGCCCACAGAGCCTGTGAGTTGAGTATGTTGGTGCAACACATTTAAATGTGTTCAAATAGGTAGGACTTTTTTCCAGAGTGACTTAATCATGTAGCGGTTTATATAGCAGAGAAAATTTTAATGTATTAATTCAGGGCAAGTGCCTTGCTGAAGGGTATTCCAGTGAAGGAAGTGGGATCTGAACCTGTTGGTCTTTATCTCTCATAGAAAAAGAGGCATGCTGCCTGTGTGGAGCAAGCCCTTCCCTCCTCTGTGCTCCCTGTGGCTCAATGACCTTCTGTGATCCGTGTGATCTTGTCTTCCACCGCCACCCCAGCAGAGCCACTCACAGGCGAGAGCTCATGCACGTCCCAGTGCCAGGTGAGCACTCAGGCCTACGTTAAAAGTCAGTCTGCGATGTTGATGTTTCCAAATGTCGTTGCACTTTTGCGTCACTGACGCCTTGTGTTACAAAGCGAGTTGCAGGTTTTTAAAGATATGGACATGTTTACCCCTGTTTGTTTGTCTCTTAACTGCAGTTTTTTCCAACTTTCTGTTTTATGCACTAAGGACCAAAAATGACTGGTGTTTCTTTACACTTAGTGCCATTTGACTTTCTATTCTATTTCCTGGGTGGTGCAAGGGTCACACAAATGTGAAAATCTAGTTTCAGTCAGCATGTTTTATTTATTATGGCTGTATCTAAGACTTTATATGAACTAAGTGCCTGCTATGTTTTTTGAATAGAAACAGAACGTGACAAAGGTTGCATATGCTTGCGCGATAAATAGGCCATGTGGTAAAGTAGTAGCAAAAGTACTAAGTTGCTTAGCTGCTGCCAAATAATTGTACATGTTCAAGATAAATATGTGCAGTCCTGTACTACTGGCTGCCCCTTGTGCCAGATGAGGAATAATTTGTTGGAATTTCTTCACCTCTGCGATTCTTTGGCTCTGTGTGGAGACAATTGCACCATATGTGGCATATTCCCGGTGTCGGCACACTGCCCTGTCTGCGTTCAGCGGCTGTGCTTGGAATGTGACAAACTTTATCACGCTCATCCGGGACGGACGGGCCATATCCGAAACACGGTGACATCAGCAAAACCCCTCAGGACCACCAGGTGGGAGATCAGGAAAAAAACCTGGTTTCTGAATATTTAAGAAAAAAAGAAGGACTGTTTGAGGGTTTTATTTGTTTTCCTCCACTCCTCTCTTGCAGTAGCTCATCACCCATGTTGTGGCAGTGTGTTCACTGCACCACCACGAATGATGCACGCGTCCTGTTCTGCACGAGCTGCGAGCGGACCCGCCCGACCAGTGCTCTCTCTGCTGGCCTGGAAGAACCTTTGGAACTGTCAACTATCACAGGTTTAAGGGTCAAATCTCACTACTAAGCTGAGCAGTGCTCAGAGCCACTTCTGCAACATGGTTTGGACCCTGTATACCTGCGTGGTTTTGTGTTTATGAAAAACAAGAGGCTGCTGCACAGCAGGATTTTCCAAAGGACAAGAGTCCTTTCTTAAAATATCTATGCTGTTTATTAATATTTAGGGCCAAAATGATTGAACTTTATTCGGAGTGGACTTTGCCTTTAGTGTTTCCATCTCTGGCTGGAGTTCTGCTGCTGTTAAGTGGCGATTCACGTTGTGCTCCGACTTTCTCCTCTGTGTCAGAGTGGCAGTGTAAGAGCTGTACCGTGGTGAATGTGGGCAGCAGTGTCCTGTGCGAGGTGTGTGAGCGCCCCCGACTGGCCACGCGCCCCCCAATCAGTCCTGTTTACGCAAGCCGTAATTCCCCAAAGGATGCTGATGGACAGGTGAGTGTTTTTGTAAAAACTGGAGGGAGTGTTGTGCATAATGTCTGTATTTACATTATATATTTTAATTTTGTCAATAAATCTTGTTTTTTTGTTTTTTTTTTGCTCTGTCTTATTTTGCTTTTAGTGGGTGTGCCAGTTCTGCACCTTTGCCAACTCAAACCCCAACCCTCTGTGTGAAATGTGTGACTTACCACGCCCAGAACCAGCACCCACTCCACCAAAACTCCTCCCTGAGTCACCTGTTAAGGATATCCCATTGTCCCCTGTCAAGCCTAAATTGACCCCGGTGGAGGATGCTGATGTGAAGAGACAGAGGCTCATGAGAGAACAGGGTCTAAAGCTGGTGCAGCTCATTCGGGTGGGTGGAGTTTTATGGAATGTTCCTTCTCTTTCTGCTGGTTTTGTGGTTTCTTTCAGATGAGCCTCATGCAGTGATGGCATGGAAATTTTGGGAAAGACCCTTACTAGCTACTGTTTGTTTGACTTTGCTTGCCTTTCTCTCAGGAAGGAGAGCGGAAGGGGGTCAGCCCAGAAGAAGTGTACACTAGCATGCATGTCTCCACGGGCAGTGGTTTCTCCCCCTGCGATTGGCTCAAACTGGAGCTGCCTCACCTGCTGGATGAGATCTGTGCCATGGCAGCGTCTGTCCAACAGGACCCCAAAGTGGAGCGCTCTGGGCCGCATGGAGACGGCTGCAGGGATGGCAAACTTGGGGTGACGCAGGGCATTCAGCTCTCCAGGGCCGAGGCCAAGCAGGCTTGGCTGGCAGCAGGGGGTGACAGCGAGAAGGCGGTGATGCTGGTGCTCCAGGACAGACATGCCAAGGTTAGGAGTGAGACCTGGAGTGATGCACTGCTATGTTTACAGTTTAGGAGGGCTAAGAGTATAACCTATAGATTTTTTTAGACACCTCGCTAGTAATTTTGAGGCCTGAAAGTGGCTAGGTGTTAAATAATAATCTTTATAATTTAAAAAATTGAATTTCATGTCACACACACACCACAAAACTCATAAGTTAATTTCAGTCACTGCTGAGTGATTTACTGCAGGTGCATAGTGGGCTTGTTCCTAAATGTCTTTACCTGCATGGCTGTGACCACAGGTGAAAGAGCTGCGCTCCTTGGGTTTTAGTGATGTGACCAGGTGTGAGGAGGCCCTGAGGCTCAGTGGAGGTGATATGCGGGGGGCGCTCTCCCTCCTTCAGCGTCCCCTCCTGGAGCCTTTCCACCAGCGCATGTGGAGCGACCAGCCTCTGCCCACAATAGATATCAGGGACCCTGACAAACAGGTCAGGAGCTGGGAATTGTGTGTGTGTGTGTGTGTGTGTGTGTTTGGAAGGGAGGTGGCCGTAGCTATAGAAATGTCACAGTTTCAGTGCAGTTTATTCACAAAAAGGTAGGAAATGTGAATATTGGGCAGAACTTCAGTTTGATTTGCTTATGGATCTCAGATGTCAGAATGATCGGACATAGTCCAATGCATCGCAGTATATTTTTGGAATAATTTCCAGAACATTCAGTATGGAACACAAATTGTTGAAATAAAAAGCAAAATTTTCAAATTTGGTAGTGAGTGGTTTATGAGACTTGTCTTAAATGGCATTGTGATTATTAGCATTTTTCTCTTGAATGGTCTCTACACCTTGCTGTGCTTGGTAGACAGTGATTTACTACGTTTTAGGACAGGCTTTGTCATGCTGGATGTAAGCAGTGCGGGCTTTGTTGTTAACCGCTGTACCTGTCTACCTCGACTGCTGTCAGAGAGTCTGCCGGCGTCTGCTGGCTGTGTACGAGCTGCCCAGCTGGGGGCGTTGTGAGCTGGCGCTGTCGCTGCTTCAGGACCCAAGTGCACCCTACACGCTGGAGGACGTGGTGCAAGCTGTGAAGGAGTCCCACGACCGGGACTTCATCCGCCGGGTCCTCGCCAAGGAATGTCCCATCTGCCTGTCTGTGTTTCCCCACAGCAAAGTGAGTGTAGGGCTTGTGCTTCACCTTCGAGGGCCTCCTTGTCAACCCTGGCACACAAGAGGAGAGCTGCTGATGGGACGGTTTGGTTGTTTACCAGGGAAGCGTCCAAGACAAAGACAGGGCACACTTTTTTACCCTGAAATATTTAGCTTAACAGCGGTATTCTTTTTAAATCCCTTTCGTGCTACAGTTCGTCTGCATGTTATGTGAGCCTCACGTTTGCCCGGATACGGGGAGTGACCAGACAGGTCACTACATCACAATAAAATCTTTTTAAAATTTATTTTCCCGAATATTAAAAAAAGAAGGAAAAACTATTTAATTTTTTCATTTAGGTTATTTATGTACATAAAACTTTTAATATAGATTTATAAATGTATATTTGGTAATAAATTACAACCCTGTTGATACTACTTCTCCTGGGTGGTACCTACTGTACTACATCAATACTTTATACTACGTTTCACAATACTACTTAAGGTCTTTTCATTATTCTCTGTAAAGTTTTCATGGGCCAGTTAAGTCTTGCAAAGTAACCTCTTTATTATAGCTATATCCGAGACTTTTACAGAATATAACCTCTAAGACAGTTTGTCTACTATTTACTGACTGTGAGTTGGTGGTAAAAGTGATTTTAAAGTTACAAATTGTTTTGTGAACGGGCTGTAGGCCCCAGCTGTATTTATAAGATGAGGAGTCGGTGTAGAACCAGACTTCTTGATAATTTAACTGTGTGGGTTCAGCACCACTTTTTCTCCGTGTGCGGCAGATGCAGTCTCTGACCTCCTGTCAGTGCTCAGTGTGCTGCGACTGCTTCCAGCAGCACTTCACCATTGTCGTGAGGGACAAACACATCAGAGACATGGTGTGTCCTGTGTGCTGGGAGCCCGACATCAACGACCCTGAACATCTCAACAGCTATTTCTCCACACTTGATATACAGGTAGCGATGGTTATTTCAACAGTTACTGTATTACTCCACACTGAAGCTACAGGTAGATGGTGAATATAAGGGTGACTCAAAATCTTCTGTAATATCAGGTCTACGTGTTTTTATTTGTATTAAGCTTCTGTATTGTAGCATATGTGATTTGTTATGGTAATGCAGGATGTGGCTTTAGTGGATCATCTACGTGTGTTTCTGTGTGTCCAGCTTCGGGAGTGTCTCGAGCCTGAAGTGTATGACCTCTTCCACAAGAAGCTCACAGAACAGGCCCTCATTAAAGACCCCAAGTTCTTGTGGTGCAGCCATGTGAGTAGAGAACATCCCCATGAGCACCTTGCTATTGTCCAGTGGCTCTTTTGTGGTATCAGAGTGTCGTTTCATACAGATGTTGGCTGTAATCTCAAATGTTATAGTCTGCAAAGACTGAATTTAAACACTGTTTGTTTTTTTTCTTTCTTTCTGAAGTAGTAGAAATGAGTATTTGTTGCCATTGTTTGTACATTTTCAGTATGTCAACATTCTGAATCCACGTTTTAGGGGGGGCGTGGTGTCACAGCAGGTAGTACTGGTGCCTGACAGCTGCTGGATTATGGTTTTGATTTGGACTCGGTCTGTGTGGAGTTTGCACATTCTCCCTGTGTTTGCATGGGTTTCCTCCAGATGCTCCAGTCCAAAGACATGTGTTTCAGGTGAATTTGTGACCATGAAATACCTTCAGTATGTTTGTATATGTGCTTTGCATTATAGGAGGTGTTTATATTGCTCTGCCATATATGTGAGTGAATGATTTTGTGGAGTTTAGTGTAGTGTATCTAGCATTGTAAGTTACCTTCATTGTACAAGGACAGAGGTGTGTGTGTGTGTGTGTGTGTGTGTGTGTGTGAGAGAGAGAGAGGGAGAGGCAGGCTGGTTTAGGGAAGCTGCTACCAAAGCTTTTCCCAAACCAGTTGAATGTCATTCAGTAAGCCATCCTCCTGTATGGGATCACAGTGGGAAAAGCAGCACAGGTCACTCTCCGTATTAAGACAAGGTTTCAGTTTGGCCTCTCCTGTCCCTCCACTGTGACACTCATGCCTGTCCCTGTTCCACCAGTGCTCCTACGGCTTCATCTACGACGGAGATCAGCTGAAAGTTACCTGTTTCCAGTGCAGAAACAGCTTCTGTGCCCAGTGCAAAAAGCCAGTGAGTACATGGAGTGTCCCTCTCGGAGGGCTGTCTGTTCCAAGGGTCTGTATATGGGAGGAAAAAGGTGAAATACCCTCTCTGTGCATCTTTAGAAACGAATTCCTCCTGAATATTAGGTCGAGCTGTCCCATAACTGTCTCAGCGCTGATGAATACGATGTAAACAAGTATTAGGAAGCAGCGAGTGGGGAGTGGAAGAGCCACGGTTTAAATCCCACCTCCTCCTGTATGCTGTGAGATGTCAGCCAAATAAATAGATCAACATTGAAATGATCTCTTTCTCTTTTTGCCTCTCTCCTTCTCACTCCTTTCATGTTTCTAACGCGTCAGTGGGAGGATCAGCATGCTGGGCTCTCGTGTGAGCAGTTCCAGGCTTGGAAGAGGGAGAATGACCCAGAATACCAGAGGCAGGGCCTGGCTGGGTACCTGCGTGACAATGGCATCAGTGAGCACACGTAGCACTTGCATACGTGATAAATCATTTTTCACGTCCACCACACCTGAGACCATACTGCATTGCTCTAAAGCTGTTCTGTGATGCTTTTGTCTGCAGCCTGTCCCAACTGCAGGTTCCAGTACGCCCTCTCCAAAGGCGGCTGCATGCACTTCAGTTGCTCACAGTGCCGTTACCAGTTCTGCAGTGGCTGCAACAACCCCTTCCACACCGTGAGTCACTCGTACAGACAGTAAAAATACTGTATTTGCCCACATTCGTGAATACTGTCGCCAACTTCTGGAGTTGAAGACAATGAGCTCCTATCTTGGCGTAATGTCTCCTTGCTTAGAAGAAACTGTGTGAAACTGTTACTTACACAAAAAGTTCTAATTGTTGGTTGAGGTTTTATTTCATTGTTTTTTTTTAAACTTAAATATAATTATTGCTGTTCATTAGATAATTTTGTGTGTGAGAGATTGTACTACCAGAGCACTGGTTGAACAGACGCATCGGAATTGTCAGAAGCAGTTAAAGCACAGTAAACTGGAGTTTAAATTGAACTGAAAGAAGGTGTTTTCTATGTTAACCGAGGAATAGTGGATTAAATGCGGAAAGGAGTTTACGGTTTGGGTCGGCTATCTGACGCACGTGTCCGTACAGGCACGTGCGCAAGCGTCCACTCGTGCCCCTGCGTGTTGTTTTCACAGACGTGCTCCGTGCCTCAGTGCAGCGTGACAGGACTGCATGCCCATCATCCCCGCGACTGCCTCTTCTACCTGCGGGACTGGGAGCCGGTGCGGCTGCAGGCACTGCTGCTGGTACGTAAAGTGTGTGTCTGTCTGTCTCTCTCTCTCTCTCTCTCTCTCTCACGAAAGCAAGAAAAATATATGAGCAAATACAATGAGTAACTTTAAATTAGTAAATATGGTGGTTGAAAAATATAATTGCATTATTTAATTATATAAGAGTAAATATTTAAGATGGGACCTGAGTAGCAGTTGGGAGTGAGTAGTCTGCATTTTCACCCCATGTCTGTATGAGGTTTCCCCACAGTCCAAAGACTTGTACTGCAGGTTAATTGGTCACATGTGCATGTGTGTGACTGTTTGTTTGAGTACAGTTGTTTCATGGGACCCAGTGATTCTGGGGTAGGCTCCAGATCGCAGCAACCCTGACCAGGATAAAATGGTTAACAGTAATGTATGGATGGATACTTAAGACAAAGTGTACGGAAATTAAAAGCAACGTCCAGACATGGAACAAAAATACTGTACTCTGACTGACACACACACGGAACCGCCAGCGTACAGCCACACCAACAATGCTTTGCGATCGTTGTTACAGTATAATGTATGATTATGCCACCATCTGAAACGCATACAGGAACAAAGTTCACTGAAATACACAAAAAGATGATATACAGTACTGTGCAAAAGTCTTAGGCATGTTACTTGAATGTGTGTTGAGAAGTACAGGTAGATTCTTATCTACCATCAGGGAGGTTTCTCATTGGTCCCAAATTCATTGTGCAGCCTGAGAATGACCTCAAACACCCAATCTCAGTCACACACAACTATCTTGAGCAAAAAGAAGGAATCCTGCAATAGATGGTCTGGTCCCCACAGAGCTCTGATCTCAACATGATCGAGTCAGTCTGGGAGGACATGCAGAGACAGTCAAAGTGTGCAGAAGAACTGTGGCCGGTTCCTCAAAATGTTTGGAAGAACCTACCAACCTCTACCTTAAACTGCATGCAACTTTGCATAAGAGAATTGATGGTGTTTTAAAGGCAAAGGGTGGTCCCACCAAATATTGATCTGACTGAGGTTTTTTGTCTGCTGCACTTTTTAGAAGGTTTATTGATTAATAAGTATTCATGGCATTATTTTTGGAACCATCCTCGCTTTATAGCATTTTTCCCACAGGTGGCTAAGACTTTTGCACAGTACTGTACACAGACACACTTGAGGTCACATTCATGGATCAACTGAAGCAGGCGCTCCCACCCAAGAGAAAAACAAAAACATTAAAGGATGTTGACAAGAAGTAAAAATGTAATTTTATTCATCCATTTTTGTCTTTGACCTGTCACAAGCATCTGTTTCTGCCACGTCAGTTTTTTTTGAGCCTCATTTGTGTTTATTTCATTGTCCGCTTGTTCAGAAAAAGGGTGTGGCCTTCAACACAGATCCACCTCACGGGGCGCAGCCAGGTAAGCCCGTGGCTCCATCCTCCTTCACTTCCACTAAGTCTTTGCATGAGAAACAAAGCGATACAGTGTTAACAGAGTTAGTACAGCGTAACACCGTGCGGCCTTCTAAACAGTCCTTCTGTTTAACCCTCAGAAAATTCTACAGATGGAGCATTTTGTTAGTTATGGGGCTTAATCTGTAAATCCAACAGCTGCCTCTTTAGGTCCGGTTACATCCTGCAGAGCACATAATGTAGGCAGTGGACATGGGTAGGATTTCACATGGAAGCTGTCAAGAACACAACTATGATGCTTTGTTACTGAGTCTGTGAAGAAGCTGTTGAAATCTGTGGGAGGAAGAATGATGCAAGGTGCCAGCAGTCTGTAAACAAGCCCCATAACAACAGTGATGCATGATTTCGACATAAAGGATTAACTCCTCTCGTTTCTCTTTCTTCTGGATATCTTGACTCGGTCCCTAAAGAGTTCTCAGGCTGCCACCTTGTCGAGAGCTCCTTGGGTTGTTTAAAAATAAGTAACCTTTGGAGAGGCTTTGACTAGTAAAATAATATTGCTGGGTTTGAACCCAGTTCCTGAGAATTTTTTTTATATATATATATATATATATATATATATATATATATATATATATATATATAGTATATTTTGTCATCAGTGATAATGTCATGAACCAGGCCAGCTTTACTGCAGATATAACACACTTTAAGTAATGCTCATGTGGTTGCTAAGTAGTAGACTGGTAGTTTAACCTGGTTAGTCTTAACATGGATCAGGTTGGAGGCACAGAGAGCCTTGCAGGGTTCTGTAACCTTCAAGGTGTCGGTACTTTAGCCGTTCTATGCTAAGACTGCTAATGACACAGTACCCTTATATTTGTCATAGTTTTTATGTGTTTTTTCTTAAGTTACTGTTAATAACGTATATATTGCTTTCCTTAAGGGCTGTGTGGAGTCGTGGAGCAGAAGGATGAGGGAGGCCGTCAGACAGACGCTGCCTGCGGAGAGCAAACGCAGCCGGGCCACGCGGGACTGTGCGAGTACGTGACTCTCAGCCGACCTGCCTGAGGGCAGTGACAGCTGGCCAAACTGGTTGTGAAATAAGATTATAATATAACATTTGGTTTATAGGACTGCAAGGACATTTGTTTGTACACGGGGTTTTGACTTGGCTCCTTCAGTCACTTCAACACATATAAAACACGTGAAACAGTACAGGAACAGTACTGTGTGCAAAGAGACCGCGTTTGAAGGAAATTGGATAAATAATAATAATTTTATTTCTAGAAAACACTACAGAGAGTACTTGGTCAGCCTCATAAATGGACACTCCATAGACCCCGCCTTCCTTTTCGATGCCAACGAAGTGCTGGTGGCTTGTCGGAGGTACCAAGTGGACATCTGGAGAGGCGACGCCGAGGAAAACCAGATTTACTTTTCTCGACTGCTTAAGGTACTTCAGCCAACCTGTAATGCAGGCAATGCTGCACCGTTCTGTAATCCCGCTGTTTTGGTCACAGTTTGTTGTGGCTTGTTTTGTTTCTGCAGAAACTTATGGAGGAGGTTCCACTCGGTGACAAGGTCCCACGGAAGATATAATAACAAGGATTTAGTTTGAGGTGCCAGAACTCCAAAGATGAGTGGGTTCATCTTCAAACTTGTAGACCCTTCTCAACTCAGACAGGGCTGCGTGAGCTCCTCAAATGCAAGGATTGGAGGAGTGCATTGGTAGCCCACCTGTTTATGTCTCTGTGAGGAAAATATGTGCATGGAAGGTAAGATAAATGAGTAATGAATATGAAAAAGGTATGTTTAAAAGACAAGTCTGGTGTCCAATGACTAAGGATAATTTTATTTATGACTAATTTATTTAAGTGCCCTGTGGCTGAAGTGTGTTGAAAACCCAAGTTTAAGTTCATTAAACAGATACTTGCTTCACTTAATTTAGTTTTGTGTTTTTTACTGGCAGTTATACCCATAATCTTATGTTTGCTAAATAAAGGCTTGTTTTTCAAAGGTTTAAATTGGATTGCATATAATAAAAGACTGCTATAAATTTCTCAGTCCCGTTATTGTGATCAGTCTGATACGGTGAATTATAATGCATATTTTAAAAGCAGAGAAATACACTAGAAATGTTTGTTCAACTTGAAAATGAAAAGGCAGATATTTGAGAGGAATTTAAAAAAATACAAACAGAATGGCTATCTTTCTGACCTGACAGTGCACTGAAAAGGGGTTTTTTTTTTTTTTTTTTTTTAGCATTTCTCTGGAAAAAAAATGCACCACGTCTTCTCGGTGACATTGTTTGAATTATGATAGTTGTCATGGTAACAAGGGTTAGGACACGAGACTGAGGTGGTTCGTACTGCCCACCAGAAGAGGGCGGTATTTGCACATCGAAGTAGCTGAATCAGTTGCTCTTCTGGACACTAATGCTTCCCAGCTGTCTTAGTTTTCAGCTGAAGTCTTACCTCTGTCAAGTGGGTGGAAAAGGAAAAACTTATTTTCCACTTTCTGAATTTAACTTCAATAAACTATTGGAATGGATGGTAGTCCTGAGCGCTGCCTTCGTACACGTTTACATCCTCGCATTGAATGAATAATCGATCCCTACAGTACGAGTGACTTTATATCTGACGTAAAATAACATTCAGCTATACAGTAGAACAGATCCATCACACACTAGATACATTTTTTGACCTGTATTTCCTTTTCTTCGTGTTTATTTACACTCTTTTCTCCAAAAGCAGCTTACGGTTGTTTACCCATTCTATAAGTTCCTCGCTGTCCTCCTCCTAGTAAAGTGGGTTTTTACTTAACTTAATTGGGTTTGTAATTTGAAACGTTTACCAGTCAAACGTGCCACGGTAGATCAGCAGCCTGTCCTCAACTCCATATGCAGCTGCTGGTGTGATGTGGTAAAGTGGTAGCACAGGACAAACTGCCTGCTTTGAGAATCGTGTGCCTGCATCTTTGTGGTGAAATTCACTTTTGTGCATCACTTTGGAGAAAAGTATGTGCTAAATGAATGAATCTAGATGTCATCAAGATGCCATCTCCGCAGGGAAGCAGGCAACAGTGGGGTTTTTCCAGATGGTCTCTCTGTCTGCCGGTGAGCAGCTCGCAAAGACCACTGTGGCAGACAGCCGCTCCCTCTGGTGAGCCAGGATGCCTTGTGCACATGCCTGCCTATTCTTAGTCCCCTGGCAGCAGAATTTATCACATATTGTAAATAAGATGACACTATAAAGAGCACGGGGTAGAGCAGGGTGTTGGAAACCTTAAGGCTGAGCTTCATATTCGTGAGAATCGGGTGAAGCTTTGGATTGGGAATTGGGAAGGTGTGCTGCCTCTATTTATATCAAAGTAAATACTTATTAGAAAAATGTGACTCAACATCCACTGTATATGCCAGTTTTTAAATGAGACTGATAACATGCTTTAACTGCAGCCTCAGTAGATACACAGGCTGCTGTTTGCCATTTTTGCTCAAGAAGATGAGGTGGCAGGAGAAGCCGTTTATTTCTTGGGCTTGAATATATTTGCCGAGCTTTTTCAGACGGTACCCTTCTCGCACAGCAGGTGAAAACAGCAAGTTGGAGAGCAGCAATTTTAGAGTCTCGAACCATGAGTCCCTGTGCAGCAAAGCTCACCGGGTCTTGACCCGTTGTGCCACACCTGAGGGGGTGAGAGGTCCCTGTTTTGCACCCTTTTCAGACACCGCTTCACACCTCGGACTCACACGGAGAACGGGAGTCAGCGACAGCTTCATAAATACTGGATGATAGATGGGCAGGACTAGCGGGGCCTTCCAGCCACCGGGTGAGGCATTGATCGCTGGGTTTGTCACAGAATCTCCTCGTGTGATTGCCGGTGGGCCTATTTGTCACCCCACTGTGGGATTCCCTTGCCGTGTGTGCACAGCACAGTAGAGTACCATATAATTTATTCTTACATAAAACTGTGTCCTGAAGATAGACTCAACACATGGTTACAAGTCAAATACAAATTGTGACAAACCATCACATGCTGGAGTCCTTATATTAAAGAAAGAGTACATTTGAAAAGGCTAAAAATGAAAACGGTTGTATCAATAAATACATAGTTTAGTAGCTAGAATTAACTTTTATATGCATATATAGTTAATAGAAGAGTTAATTCTTGAATGGAAATGTTGATGATGTGAAACAATGATACCTTTTGTTTATGTATGGGACAAACAAATTGACACTTTCTGGCCGTGTTTTTGAAGCCATTATATAATAATCATAATAATATTTTTACATGCTTGCTAAAAGCCTTAAACAATTAAAACAATACTAAGCTACTGCGTTTAAAACTCTCAGAGGAGGTTTAGAAGTAACAAAAACACGGTTTACTTATCTGTAAACGAACGGGTGATATCAAAACTGTACGTAGTTAACCGTTTTAAATTATCCCACCTTTCATTTTTCATACCAGCCTCTCTGTTACCAACTTAAAGAGGGGAAGCAGTTCGGTTCAGTTCACGGTTTGTTTCCCAAAGAGGGAAATGGGTGTGAAGAACATAAAGGGCTCAGCTTTCTGTTCTCTGCCCCCTTTCTCCACCTGAGCTGGCGTCAGACAGAGGGGTCTGATACCGCAGTTCCGGCCCCCGCACCCGTCCCCCCCATGCTGAACACAGGCATTGACCCGGAAAGGGCGCGGTTATCGTCCTAATTAAGATGCCGCGTTTCAGTTAAACCGCAGCATTAAGATTTGATGGGGAATTGATCGGGGGTTCCCAGGGAGGTGGGGAGATGGACTGACAGCATAGCAGTGGAACCTGGAACAAGAGGCCAAGATAAAGGGCTCAGTCAGGCTCCGGCTAAAGTGGCTACCAATAGCTCTCGAGAGGGTCAAAGGTCAAAAGTTAATGTATTATTCCCTTATGCCACCCCGGTCTCTATTCTGTTCATTGCTGGATTATTGCAACATTTTAAACTGATCAGATTAAGTGCACAAACCACAGTGGTTTTACTGCTGGAGGAACGGATTCGGGGTAACAGTTGTGCAAGCGTTGCCATAATATAGTCTTAAAAATACATTTATATCACTTACATCCATCATTTTTCTCTCGTGCTCCTTTATACAGCTTGGTAATTTTTACAGTACCACTGAAGGGTAAGAACTACAGCAGGATTTAAGGTTCAAACCTGGCTTTTTTGAGAGCAAGGAGGCACCACTTGCCACTCTTCCACTTACTGTTTGCTTATACCTACTGCACCCAACTGCAAGTATTCCAACTCCAGCCGTATATAAAGACACGGTGTTAATATACTGAACGTATTAAACAATTACTGAGCCTGAGAATGACACTTGCAAAAAAGTTTTAAATAATAATAATAATAATAATAATAATAATAAACTATTGTCTAGTTTAGGAATAATGAAAACACGGTTTACTTATCCGTAAATGAGCGAGTGATTTCAAAATTTGTAGTTAACTCTTGAATGAACGCGTTACCTTTCTTTCTTTTTTTAAATTTTCCCACCTTTCATGTTATTACCAGTCTGTTACTGACTTAAACAGGGGAAGCAGTTTGGTTTAGTTAATGGTTTGTTTCCCAGAAAAAGCGATGGGTGTAAAGAGCGTAAAGGGATCATCTTTCTGTTCTCTGCCAAATTATGAATTGGCTTTATTTTTGAAGTTAGGGGGTTGGTTAGGTTAGTTCCTTTGTGTGAAGGGAAGGATGGTTTCTACAAATCCTCAGTGAATAATCGGCAGAATAAAAACAGCATCACAAAAACAGCAAAGGGAGAGGTGCCAGTGCAAGAGCTAACATTCCGAACTCGTGTGTTATATCCGAATATGGACAACGTCCTCGACTTTTTTTTTCTTTGAATCAGCTAAATATGAACAAACATGCCTCGCAATTGCTTGAAAAGCCTAGATATCGTCTGTTATGTTTTGTGCAGCATCACAAAACCTTGTTGGCGAAGAAGGCCTAACGCCTTTGGTCACGATGGCTTCTGGCATCCCAAAATCCTTGGGTGTAAATGCGTTTTAGCCAAAATACACATAATTTGTTAAAACTTGTTAAACTTTGTAGACCAGCAAACCGATTTGTCGCCAAACTTGTTCGGCCCCAGTCATACAGCGACACGGCAGACACATTTCTCACTGCAGATGTTTACTATAAGCATAGAGTTGTAGAAATTTTTGGTTTCTCTCAGGGGCAGGTAACAGGTGCGGTGTGGCAATTCGAGAACAACTAACGCTGTGTTGCTAAGCAGTGTTAAAAAAAAATATTTTTTGATGAGGAAAAAGTAGATTCAAACAGCCAAACCTACTAACTGTACTATGGTATTACCCCTTTTCTACAAAGCGATAAATCTGGAGTTTTCATTAACCTGGAGGTTTTGATTAATCAATAGTAGTTAGTATTTGTTTAATCAAAGTCAGCTGGAAAAAAATAACCAGCAGCCTGGGTTAAATGAGATAAGAACCTTGGGGAATAGACGATAATGAATTAGCAAGTACATAAAAACCCTGCTGCCTTATGGGCTGTGTGCATTAACCGACCACAAACCTTCTGCCATGAATCATGGGCTGCTGCTGTTGCTGGATTGGTCATGTTGCACGTCTAAAATAGTAGAGCCGCGATCATATACACGAGTTCACGCTCGCCGGAACGACGGTTAATCCCATAAATCACCGAGAGGAAGGGATCTCGAAATACGTGGCGGCACACCAGAGATAGCAGCAGCTGCATGAAGAAGAGAAGCAGAAAGACGAATGTGAACCCCAACACGACGTCTCTTTCTACAAAACCGCACACGCATCCGGTGTGTATTTAAATAACCTCACACACTTGTATACATTTTACAAACACACCCTCGTGAACTTGTGAAATGTTTCCTTCAACCCCAGCACTGCTGGTCAGTTTGTGGTTGTGCTCGTTCGCTCAAACCAAGCAAGACGCCTGTGTTCTATTTGTCAGTCTTTTTTTTTTAGCGTATGATCGATTCGATCCGTCCATCTGTCCATCTATCATTCCAACTGTCTGTCTATCCATTTATCTGTCCAACTATCTATCAATCTGTCCATCTGTCCAACTGTCAGTCCATCTGCCCATCCATCCATTTTCACAAAATACCTGTTCAAACTGGGTTGAGAAGGTTATAGGGTTCTGTCTCAACCATGTACACACACACACACACACACACCTTTACATTAATTCCAGAATTAGACAAACTCCATATGTAAACCAGCGTAAGTCAGATCATTACACAGCACACAAAGAGCTAAACACAGTTAGGAGCAGTTGGTCCAAGACCTCCATTTTTGCAGACACGTGTTGCACAAGTAGCTGCGTGTAGAACTGATAGGAAATATAAATGTGATCCTGAAAGTTGAGGTAATACAAGCTGATGGAGCAGCGACGCTCGCATATTTGCTTATGCCTTGTGCCTTTGGTCTGTGGGGGGTAGCAGTGGCATCTAGAGGAAACTCGCACGGCTTGACTCGTTCTCCTTTGTAAACGCTGAACGTGGCTGAATCACACAAACATCCACGTGAAGGAAGATTCAACTGAGCAGCTGCTGCCTGACAAAAAAAACCCAAAATTACCCATTGGGCTCAACTTTGGCCATCGATGACATATTTTACATTTAGCGTTTTGAAAAAAAGTGTGCTAAATTCATTTATGCTAATAACATAAACTCGAATACTTATCAAACGGGGGCCGAAATAGGTGTGAAGTGATGCCCCCCCCCACCTTCTTCGTACACTGAAGTAGCAAACGCTGGACCGGTTTGGCTGTTGCAGCCACTCGCCACATTGCAGACAGCGTCGAGATGCACAGTCAGCGCTTTCCTGAAAACGAGATTTCTCCTCGAGTTCCCGCATTACCGGGGCCGTCCGGCGTCCGCCTCCCTGTTATCTACCCTCATGTAAAATACCTCCGTCTAATTCAAACATCATCTTCATCCTGGCCTGGGCCTTTCACCCCGCCTCCGGAATGTTCACAAGACACTGGCCTGTATCAGTAAGGCGACTTTCAAATTCCAAAAGTGGAGTTCAGTGGAACACACTCGTGTCACCACACACACACACACACACACACACAGCGGATCCACATACAAACAATAAGTATAATTCAGGATATAGGAATTTGGGATAATTCAGAAGAAAAAAACAGATTTTGTCAATATCACCTGGCATAAAAATAGTTAACGTCACGATGGCTGTTATACCTGAATATAGTTTAACAGCTGATACATAGAATTTGTATTTGTTGTGTTTATTTGCAACATAATTCCCCCCCATAAAATCAATTTCTTTACTGTGGCTCTTCACTTCTGCTGACGTGGCGTTGACGGCTGGATATCGCGTGTTTTCTGCTTAAACAGACGGCTGTTTCTTCCCGCGTCTATTAAAAAAAAACCCCTTCGTCAAAATGTGGGTGAGAAATTAAATTCTGTCCATATTTAAAAGCATTAAACAGATTTTTAGGGGTATCATTAAAATCCATGACAATGTTCAATAAATCAGGGGTGGGTTGTAAAAAATAATGGTGAACTCTCCTTTGACGCCCTGTGTCGCTTTTTTTATTTGTAAAGGTTAGTTTAACATGGTAATGTTTTGACTAAGAGGAGTATGAGCTGCGCTGCTTTAGGGTCTAACAGCAGCATCCACTGTGGAAAAGTGGATTAAACCGCGCTGTTTTCTTTCTAACTGACGCACTTTTCAATGAGCAACATTTAAATGGATCTGTTCATTTAAACGCTAATTCATTCCAAACTGATTCAGGATGTTACCTACAATGACACGTTTTTACAGCTCGGTAATATTTAATGTAATCGTTTAATTATTATTATTATTATTTTTTTCCTGTATAAATTCTGCGAAAACACTTTTCTCAAAGGTACTAGAGCAGGAACGGCTCCAAAACTGCATCCTTCATGCGGAAGGTGGCACGTCTAACCACTACGCCACCTGCTGGCCCCCTTTCCTACAGTCGATCACGGTACATGCTGTGTAAAATCTGCAAAGCACCTATCAACACAGATGAGAAATTGTTGTATTTTTGTTGATTTTTCTAGATTGCAGCCACTTCTGTGCTTTGCAGTTGTCACTGTCAAGCTCCTCTGCTGCAGGGGTCTTTTGTTTTACACCGTGTGTTTGTGCACGTTTCGCTTCACGTACACGTTCAATGGCATATTTAATCCGTGAATCGCCGCACGTGCCGTGTAATTTGCAGTTTTTGCGTGTTGTATTTGTTTGAGGTTTGTTACGTTTTTCATCTAAGGGCCGGAGTTGCGGCGAGCAGGACGTGGGGGGTCTGCGCTTCACAGCCGGAAACTCACTGCCTCTCTCTCTCACTGCTTCCAGGCGGCTGGAAAAGGTGAGCGTCGCTCGGATCTGTTCATCCTCTTTGCTCCTCGTCTGGTTCCTTTATTGTTGTAACAACAGCTGGTTACATTACAACTTAAATTAATCCAAAGTGGGAATTTGCATATTCTCCCAGAGCTCCCGTCAGTTTCCTCTCACAGGGTCCCGCCTGGGCCGCACCCCGCCTCACGCCCCTTGGCTTGTGAGACAAGTGACGGCCAATAATGGAAATGAAGTTAAATTGCAACTGAATTAAGAAATCAAAACCCATTTGTAACTATTTGTATCTGTAAAAATCGCAAGTAACCCCCTCCCCTCCCCCCGGGGCTACTTCCAAGGTCGACGTGGTGCAGCTTTCCCCGGGAATCCTTCATCTCGGCACCGAGGCCCCGCCAGCTGATGGTTTTCTCCTCCATGAAGCACAGGGGCCCTGAGACCTGCTTCAGCTCAGTGTTCATCCGCCGTGCCTCCTCCAGGTGGGCGTGAAGATGGGCCTCCTCAGTCCTCCATGTTCACCCATCCCAAACACACATACTTAGTACCCATAATTCCTGAAAACGAGGCTTTTGATCAAATGTTGAACGCGTCCTTTATGGGTGCTTGGGAAGACGATGGGCCGTTCTTTGGCCTTTGAGATCGGCCCGTGGGGGTCATGTTTCCTGGCGACGAGCCCCCGGGGTTGATGAATGCCGGGGGGTGGTGGCAGGTAGAGGTGGGGGGGGGGGCATTAACCTTGGCTTTATTGGTAACGTCGCGGACTCGATGGCAGCCCCGCTCGGGTTTGCACGGAGACCGCGTGCGCCGTCCTCTTTATGAATGCATCATAAACAAGCCAAATGATGCATATTCAAGGCATTTCTAAACGAGCGACGATCCATCTCTCCGGCTAATAAGGAGCCATCAGTCATGGGAAGAGGTCAGTTTCCATGGGGACAATGACATTGTGGGGGTCTATTGCTGTCAAAAATGACGAAAGGCAATTCACCGCCTACCTCATCTTGCGGAGCAATTCCAGACGGGACAGTGTGTCAGCCAGTGAACACATAACATTATCACAATGCTGCCGCTGTAGCTGCCCAGGCGCCGCTGTACGTTTAATCCAATTAATCCTAACCGCTATCGTTCATTTAAATGGGTTTTTGTATTTAAACCAGTTCGCATTACACTGCATTTCTTATCTAGTCTTCCGGTCCCGGGAAGTGGGGCCCCCGTTTCGGTTCATTTGTATCGGGTACATTTCCGACGACCGTATAGCGGGGCGTATTTTTCATTATGGTCTCGGTTATTCGTATTACGCAACTTCAAATTACACAGCCTCCCGAGGGAGGTCAGCGTAAGCAGGTTTAGGAGACGCACGCGCGGTGGACGGAAGCAATGTCGAAATGGTCATAACTATACTTTCGTGAAGGTCGTCCGTCGTCGAGCGATTAAAGATACATAAGGTTTCTCTTATAGCCGTTTATTGTGATGATAAGATTACCGAGCAAGAGATCGAACCTAAGTTCAGACTGGGAGGGAAAAAATCTTTAGGCCCGAAAGCCTTTCGGTTATAATTAAATAATGCGGTGCAATGAAAAATAAACTTTATACATAAAATGTGACAGGTTCTGATGGTGACCGGAGACAGGATCCTGCCCAAAATCCCTGCTGCGATTCCTGTACCGCACTGTGTCTCTCTGGACTGTCAGTCGATTTAGCGCCCCTTCCCAGGCCCCCTTGTTACGTCCCTCTGCCCCCGGCTGATGTTCTCACACATTCCTGCCAGCACACAGAGCGTCACACGCCCCCACGACGCGAACGACACCAAACACACCTTGCTACCGTACGCTGGCAGCTGGGCTGCAAACAGTTATTTATCCTTAATAATAGCTAAACAGCTTCTTTATTTACTGCACTTTTTTTAAATATTATTTTTCCTCACAGGCATCCCATCCTTTCTGTATCGTGACCGTCTTTTCTCCATCTGCTTCCGTGAAGTTCCGGACTCGCGTGGCGTTCACTTCGACCAGTGGTTACTAATACTAGTTAGTGAAATATTTGTTTATCCTTTTTGCCCTCTGCGCTCTATTAAGAATTTACCCCACATTCTGGTTTTCAGCGAGTTTTAAAGGCCGACGCGTTGTACATTTTGCTTCATCTGTCGACTGTCTTCCAGTTGAATCTAATGTTCTACTTAGCACGTATTTTGGAGCCACTTAAGAAATGCAGGCATTTTAAATGTTACGCATGCGGTGTGTGTGTGTGTGTTTAAACTGTCGAAGCAAATGTCGGTTACTGTCGAGGGCCACGGTCGCAGCACCCTCTCCTTGGGGCAGGCGGGTCTGTTGCTTGTGTGTCTTCCCTCCCTCTCTCCTCCTTCTGCTGTCCCTCTCATCTCCATCTCTCCTGCCTCTCTCCTCTCACCCCATTAATGTCAAGCGACACGCACAATTGACCCGGTGCCAAACTGCCGACAGATTGTCTGGTCCCATAATGTGCCGTACAGGAAGGTAAGCTATTAACCTCCCCTTCTTTGTCTGAGCTTCTGGTTATGTCCTCTGGCCCCTTCTTACACAGGGAGCTCAGGGGTCCAACTCCGATGGAAGCTGTGATTTTTCGCACAGCAGCACAGTGCGCAACACCGACTTAACGCAGACCTGTCTCTCGTGTCATAATTCATTCCAGAGCCTCCTGCTGCCACAAGTAGGCAGGTCGGCTCGGGTCGAGGAAGTGGAACATGACCAAAGACGAGGGCTCCGTCCTTGAGCAAACTCTTCAAAATGGGAAAAAAAAACATCCGCTCAAACTCTTAGAGAGGATCTGGCTGTAAATGTCACTATAATCCAAGATCAACTAAGTGTCATTCATTACGCAACATTTTGTAAATTGTATTTCCACGGCTGCTTAAAGCAGAGGCACATTATTCTAGTTTTAGCGGAAAGTTGCGGTTTGGTTCGTCGCATAAAGTGAGAAAGAGGATAAAGATGTAGAGATTTTTAGCGTGTTGGCTTCACTGCATCTCAGCACCATCCATCCATCCATCCATCCATCCATCCATCCATCCATCGTCATGAACTGCTTAATCCTGGTCAGGGTCATGACGATATGGAGCCAGTCCTGGAATCATAGGGTGCTGGGCTATGAAACTAGCCCTGAACGGGACGCCAGTCCATTGCAGTATCCCAGCATCATTCATAGGCAATTGATCCAGGAGGTTCAGATGGCAAATGCGGCAGGATCTCGTACCAGCGGACCTCTAAAGGGGAGATCGGCCAGCAAGTCCTGTCCGCAGGAGGGCTGTATCAACTGTCCTCTTTGCGCTGGGTATCTGGCAACCCACACAGAGCGATCGAAGGGCCCAGGGGACAACTTGTCTGTGGCGGCAGTTTGGCCTCCTCTATTCCTACACGTTATTTCCACACCGAGACACGAAAAGAGGGTGAAAGTCACCACAATCGTTCCTAAGTCCACCACTGCGCCGCAGCCAGCAAAAGCTTAATAATCCTTCAGTTTATTCACGAGTTACGTTCCGTAAACGCGGCACTTGAAGTATAATGAAGTAAAATAGTTTTTTTCCCAGTTACCGTGAATTAAGCACAATATTGGTAACTAACTGTAACCGCAACCCTAATCCTACCTAATTTCAATTTAATTCCCACATTGGCCATTATGACACTAACCTGTACTCATGAAAACTCCCAGCCGTCCTTCTGACCCCATCAAACACCCTCAGTTTTCCTTCCTGCACAACCTGTAGTTAATATTAATATCATTAATATTATTAACCTCCTTACTGTACGTCCCAGTAGCCTTTAAAGTTGCCATATTCAGACATCCGCTGAAAAAATCGGAATTAGACCGGACTCACCTATGAAATACAGACCAGTTTTGAACTTGTCATCTCTGAGAAAAATGTTAGAAAACGTGGCAGTTTCACAAATTATTATTATTACTGATGCAATGGACTTGAAAAAGTTTAGTGTGGCTTCTACACTGGCCATTGCATTGAGACGCCGTTAATATGTTGCAAGTGATTTTTAAAAAATATCATGTGGAAGCCTTAGTTATTACAGTGTTGAACTTGAACGCCATGTTTAATCGCAGTGTTTTTCTTAGTTGGCTTGAATACGTGGTTTAGGGCCGCAACTATTGGTTTGTTTTAATAATAAGGAAAAGGAAGGCATTTTTTACGTTTTATTGAACAGCAACAGAAAATATAGAGAAGAGAATAAAAAAAGACAGGATCTCCCTTAAAATGAGCAGTTGCTTTGTTTCATTTTATCCAAATAAACACATTTATTGTCGAAGTGCCATATTTAAATGAGACTAAAATGTAATCTGTGGTGTAAACTAACCCTGTTTAGCCACTGAGGGCAACATGAATTACAGAGAGTGTCCAACAAATGGCCAAAAAAATATATTTCAAACTGGATTCCAAGGTGCAAACAAAATTAGAAATAAACTGAAATTCTAAGCAGATAGATAGATAGATAGATAGATAGAACATTGTTGTGTATATTTTATGCTAAGATCTATGTAGGCCAGTAAGGTTAGAAGTGTCTGTGTGGGGTTTTCGTCCCACAGTCCAAAGACATGTGATTTAGGTTAATTGGTCACTCGAATCTGCCCATAGTGTGTGTGGCCACCTTGCGATGGACTAAGGCCCATTTGGATGTGGAAGCGTTGGTTCCTGCCTTTTTTTCCCAGCAAAACTAACGTTATTGTTGAGCCCCCTTCACATTGTACTACATCCAGCCTGCAGGTGATACAGAAAACCGCTGCTGCTCTGAGAAATGAGCTTTTCTATTCCGAGTTGTACTTCGCGTTGGAGTAAAGTCTCTTCCAAGTGGATGAATGTTAATATATAAAGGATAAAGAATAAGAGGGAGCATGTATGATGTTAAAAAGTGTGCGGCTGTTTTGTTTTTCTCAACGGACTGATGGCAGAGACATCAGCAAGCAGGGGTTGGGGAGCCAGCCCTTGTCTGTGCTGATGTCCCTGCCATTACGGTGACACATTAGCCCTGGGCCTGTCACTGAGGCTCACTGTCACTGTCACAGACGAGACTGAGGGCCAGAAGCTGTGGGGCAGGAGGGGGGGGTACGTGCAAACTCTCCACCTCTAAGTGAGAATCACCGCACGACAACTGCAAAGCACCGCAGGACACCCTTAAAAACCAGCAAAACCCAGTGCCCTCCGCCGCGCAACAGGGGAAAGAAAAATCATCTCTCACCTGCACGTTTTTCCTTCTTAACCAGGTATCGGGTTTTATTGGGATAAAAAATCACCGTTGTCATTTTGCTTGGATAATCTGTATTATTTCAGGGATGTAGTGTTATTTATGAGACGTCCAGAGACAAGGGCAGGGTGCCTGTGTTCTGCGGTGTTTATAACAAAACTGCAGTTCTGTCTACAGTGATTTAATGTTCTAATAATAACAATAATAATTATAATAATAATACTGGCCAGCACTTAGTGCCATGGTTTTGTAGAAGACTACTGGACACGAGACCTTAAGGGTGATCTGCAGTGACCTGCACCACTCTATCCATGCCTCCATCTCCCTGCCAGCCCATCGATCTCGTTCAGTATCCAATGTCAAAGACACATGCGAAGGTGCTTTTTGCCCCTGCTTAATAATTCACACCCCCTGAATCATCAGTAATCACTCTCCCCAAGCACTCATTCAACTTTACGCCGCTTTTGTGCTTCCTGCCCCCCCACCACCATCAGCCTTCACCCCGAACCATCCTCCACTCGCTCCTCCTCGGCCCAACGTCTCCTTCCCTCCTCCGTCGGCTCAGACGCCTCGCCCCCCCGTGATCCACGTCCCTCCTGCGCCGGTGTCGCCTGAAAAGAGTTCTCTTTCGGGGGCCCCTTGATCCACTGGCCCGTCACAGGGAGAAATCCTGAGCTGCGGCGCCCAGGACGCTGTCGCCATTGTGATGTTCTGCTAACCAAGCGGTTCGTTTTTAAGGAGACGGGCGCTCGCTCCCCGGGAGGCGGGTACTGGACGTACACGTAAGAGTCCAATGGAGTCTGAGCCAAGTATAAATGGTTGAGTGATATTGGCAAAAACCAAGAAAAAAAGAGCGTAAGACTTAAGCATTTTCCTTAATGCTATAAAAGGTTATTGATATTTTGATTTTTTTTCCCCCCAGCATAGACTGTGCTGAGGCAGCTGCTTCGGTTCAGTGTTTTATGGGCCGGGTCAGCGGGGGGCACTGAAGGAGGGGGGTGGTCTCCTGGCCAAGTTGTCCGCCGGGAGCCATCGGTGGTAGAGAACGGCTCAGGGGAGACTCGGTGTGGTCTTTGCCCGGCTCAGGGGTACCGGGGGGGTGGGCACAAGGTCATCGTAGGGCCAGAATAATGAACACAGGAAAAGGAGCGACATGGCGTTTTGCGGCAGAAGAAAAACCGAAACGTGCCCTCCGAGGGAGTCCTCCGCTGACACGCAAACGCGGGGGCCGCATCTCATGCTACCCTGCGCGTGTTCACACCCCCCGCAAGCCTTGTCTCATTTGCTGCCAGAAACCTGTGATAATTGAGGACAACGCATCCCGTTCCATCATTAAGTAAAGTGGCTACCAAAAAAAAAGGGGAGAAAAGAAAAACTCCAGCTGAGAACGATCCCTGACTTTGCAGATCCTCGAACAGGAGGAGGCAAGCAGGGCTGCCGCAGTGCGGGGGAGCGCGGGGGACCACCAACCGTGGAATACTGGGAACACACGAGATTTCTTGCATAACCGTGTCAGGGCGACGTCACGGGTCCATTTTTCACTACGGACGTGATCGTTCGTGATGAAAAAGGGGGGGAGGGGGCAGCGCTCGCTAACTTTATAAACAACGAATTTAATTTGCGCAGCACGTGGACGCCTTTCGAACGAACGTGTGCATGAGTGTGAGAGACAAACACACGGTGCAGTGTGTATAAACCTGCTCTCCTGTCACATTATGGTTGCTGACAGCCTCATTGTAACATTAATTTAATGCTGAAAAGAATTTGGTAACCGGTGCACATGGTTTAAATTATAAACAATGGCAGCAGTATGAGAAACACATAAAGGAACAATTTTAAATTATAGGTCCTCTTTCAGACCCTCAGGTGATACGGTGTTTGAGAATCGGCTGCACTAAAGGGACACTCGGTGCCTTGTTGGTGACACGCGGGTCCCTTTGTGACAAGCGTGTCACAAAGGGACCCGCGTCGAATAAAAAAACGTTGACACTGCAGTGATTTGCCGGAACTTTCCCACTGCAAACTGTCTGGATGCAGCAGGTTCTAAAGCTATTAATTAAACTAAAGATGGGATTGAATTTTCAGGATATAGTAACTCAAGAAACGTAGGTAAGGGGGGGGTGAGGGTGTCACTGACCCGGGTCTCCGCCAGCTTTGAAAACAAGACGGGGGGAAAAAAAGAGGCTCGATTTATCAGTATTTATTTGTTTATTTAGCTGATGCTTTTCTTCCACCCAGCTTAAACTGAGCTATTTATGAAGATTTATTATTTATATAGCGGAGTAATTTCCAGTGGTGTAACTTTGGTCAGGTAGCTTACTCATACATTACATCACAGGAGATGGGCTTTGAACCCGGCTCCTTCAAATATTAGGCCGACGCTTTAACCTTGAGTACAGGGGGCAGTTTGGACCACATGGACAGAAGAGGGAGAGGAAAGCAAATGTCTGGGAACACGAGGCTCCTGGTTTCCTCTTCAGACTTGCTCACCTGTTTTCCAAACGTTTTACCAGCCAGTGTAGGTGACATCTATTTGATGGTAAGGTTTGAGCGGATTGACTCAAAAACAACATCAACAGCGGTGGTCCTGGCAGGTGGCACAGAGAGGGTTAATGCCCCCTTATACAGCACTGTGCCCGAGTGCGTGGCGTGTTACAGAAGGAGAAGGTGAAGGGCTTCGTTTTGCTTTGTTGGCGTGGAGGAGCAGAAGGACGGGAACGTGGCCGATGGTGACCGGCCGCGAGAGGGCTGTCTGCTGGGAGCTGCGCCATCGATTCCCGGGCTCCCAACAGAGTGCACAGGTAAGGGATATATAAGACCTGGCTGAGGGAGGGAGGGGAGGGGGCAGGTGCACCTGAGACCAGTACATCTGTTCCCATGGGAATAGAGGACGTCCCTCCCACAGCTCATGATGAGGTCAGCCTGTTTGTGCTGGATGCAGGAGACACTCGACGGCCTCGCACTCCAGACGCAGCAGCGAAAAACGATGCCTTCTTGTCCTGCTGGGTGCGAACGGCGCTTGGAATAAATTGGCGGGTTATCAAGCTTGGTTTGGTCTGTGTGTTGCTTCATATTCAAATGTGTGAAGGAAACAAAAGGAGGGACTGTGATGGGTGAAGAGTGCGGAAGCGATCGCAGGTTCGGGGGGATCAGCACCAGGAATCGTGACCTTCAGCAGAGGTTATCCTGGAGGTGACTGATGTTCACGCTCACCTAGTCCCACCTGCAGCCCTACAGACAGCCAGCTGGCCACAGTCGTTGTGAAAGGACACTGGCAACCTCAGCGCCCCGCAGGGACTCGTCCCAGCGTGTTGGCTAAAGACAGCACTTGTGACACAAGCCGGATCCAAACCGGGAAGCCCTTCATCACTGTGCTGCTGCAGAACCTTGCGAGGACTTGTCCTCCTACAGTCCGAAGACATGTGTTAGGTAGACTGGTGACTCAAAGTTGTGTGTGCGAGCGAATCACTGTATGTTATGTTGCTCTGCTGTTGGATTGAATTTTCAGCATGTAATAAATAAAAAAAGTGCGACTGTGTGGCCACCCTGCGGTGGCCTGTCGTTCTGAGTGTAGGGTCGTAACCTACCACCCGATAATTCTGGAATAGTCTCCCGGCCACAACCCTGACCAGGATAAAGTGGTTTGTGATAAAGGATGATAATAATAATAATAATAATAATAATAATAATAATAATGTGATGGACTGGTGTCACATCCAATGGCTGTTTCATAGCTGAGCAACATCTGCATCCAGAAAAGGCTCTGGACCACCATGACCCTCCTCAGGACAAGTCATTAATTACAATGGATGAATGGATGGAATAATAATAATAATAATAATAGAATCATGAGAACCTCATTAACAATAACACGAGATCTGCTACAACATTCTTTCTTCTTCTTTCTTTAAAAAGAAATTAAAAAATATGAGCGAGGCCTTATTGCCTGACACCTGAAATACAGTTCAATAAGTACAGGAGGTAATTTACTGTTCATTTTACAGGGAAATGGGTCAATAAGAAAACTGAAACGGAGTTCCACGGATATTCAGCCTTCAGCGGCACGGTAGTAAAATGTAGAAAATATTGCTCAGTGTCTATAAGTACAATCTGTCTGTAGGTATTTGAAGAGCCACGCGATGGCCCGTCGCCCTTTGATCCCGGGATCGACTCCAAACGTTCATCTGAGCAAAATCTCATCGCTGTATTTCCTGCTGTTTAATTTTTGATGGTTTCACCAGAAAACGCCAAGGTTCGTGGCGGGGCTTCGAAAAGAGTGTTTCTAAGGCGGCCGTTCGTTCACCCGTCCCTTCGGTCCTCGGGTCTGTACATCCCACCCCGCTGCCGAGCGGCCGAACCTCCCCTTTTAGCTCCACTATTAATTAACATTGTAAATCAATTGTAATCTCGTAATTAATTGGAAGCAATCGGATAATGCAGATTTTTCTGTGTGTGTGTGTGTGTGTGTGTGTGTGTGTGTGTGCGAGCCTGAAGGCAGTATTTATAATGGAAACAGCACAGTGTGTTAATGTCGCAACAGCGCAAATTATACGCACACCGTTTGTGTCGTCGTATTTTTCTATTTTCTAGACCTGCCAGGAAAGTGCAAAGAGCCACGCGGTCGGCGATTTTTTTCTCACGCGCGTGAGTGTGAAGCGATGGAGCTGGGATTTAATCGTGGTGAAGGCTGAAAGTCACAAATGAAACGGCTGCGAACGGGAACTCTGGTCACCCTGAACTGCCGTCTTTCACGCCTTTGCCTAAAGGAGCGTCGTCCAGTTCCGGAGGAGCTGTGGAGCCTCTTGAGCTTGACGTGAATTTGGCAAAATTTGGCAAAACTGACATACGATCAAGGGCTCTTTTTAGATGTTTAAGATTTATTCGTGTAGCTGAGGCAGTGGCAGAACAGAATGAAAACATTTGAAGAAACCATACCGTTGTTTTCTAAACCCATCACCTCATCATCACCATCATAGTTACCACATCACCATGGTGACCACAGTGGACCAATTATTTACCCCGAGTCTTGTTTTTTTTCCTGACTGGTCATTTAGCTGGCTAAAGTGGTACTGTTAAATAATATCCATTTCAAGTTGAACTTGGTGAAAAAGGGCAATAAACTGCGCTTGCAAACCTACAGCTGTAACCACAATGTCACCTGGTGCCCAGGTGAAGGACGGCAACTCCAGCCACAGATGTGGCAAATGAAACACAAGCGGCACTTTTTTGACAGACGGGAACAAGTAGTACGAGTGATTTAGCATTTATTTATATTTTTTGCCTAATGTGCATCACATTTACGAATATGAATAATAATTCATGCTCAAGTAATATACGTATATGAGGTGAAACAGATTTGCCCCCCTCCTGATTTCCAAACCAGTGTTACTACATATTTGTCCCACTGAATGGTTTCAGACCTTTAGAGAAGATGAAATATTAGACACAGGGATCCAGAGAAAACACATATCACAGTTTTAAAATTACAGTAATCCAGTGGTATCCAAATCTCATTCTTCCCTGGAAAGGTGTCAGATGCCAAATTTTCGGCTGACTGAGAAGGGTTCGCAGCCCGAGTTCAGTCTTGGGATGGATAAAGGGAAGATGTATATCAAACTAACCCACTGTCCTCCTCTTTGTTTCGCACAACAACCGGCATTTAAATGAACAGGTTTGTAAAAAAAATGCACCTTTTGTGCAGTAATGCAGCACAAACATTTTCAAACAAAGCAAAACAGACAGAAACAGGTGATAAGACACCAGCATGGGTGAGTGCACACAATACAGTATGTTACAATTCATACTGAATTTTTGGTAAAGTACACCATACAGCACTGTCTGCTATTTATTTGTTAATTTTTAAAATTTATTGTGATTTTTATTCACGTTTTGATTTTTTTTTTTTTACTATGGTAAGCTTGGGATAAAAATTTCTGAAAGCAAAAATTTTCTTTTGTATATCGATATATGGGTATTTTATATATGGTATATATAAAATGTATAATCTAACCACAATCTCCCAGTTAACTTTTAATAGTGTCCACTTCTCCACTTCTCACCCCCGTTCTTGCTGAGTGTGAAATGGTCACACAAACACACAACACCAAATTAAATATGACTGATGGATTTCTATCCCTATTCCTCCTCTTCCTGCCCTCCTCTCGTCTCTCCACAGGCTCTTTACCGCTCTGCGGTGGGCTGGTGTTGCGGGAGGGGCCACTGCAGGATGTTAGCAGCCTGGTTTGATGCATAATTGATGGCGTGTGTGATGGTTGGTTGTGTGTGGTGGGGTGGAGGGGTTATGGTAGGTAAGAGGGCGGCGATAATGAGTGTGTCTCCTTATGGTGACGGGTATATGACCGCGGGACCGAGAAGCGCACCGGTACCACCCCGCCCCCCACCCCGCCCCCCACCCCTCGCATCGCCTTGATGTTCCACCCCATCCGTTTGTCTGTAATGAGAATCAAGACGCTCCGTTTCGAGGAGGTAAAGCAGGAGGAAAAGTTAACCGCAACAACAACAACAACAACAGCAGCAACAATGGCAGACGAGGTGGGTGGGTGGTGGGGGGGATAAAAGATCAAGCATTTCAAATAAAATGCTTACAAAGCGTTTACCTGCAGCTCTGCTGCGTGCAGTTTAATCTCAATGTAGGACACAAACACACAAGGTGCACATGGGGATGAAATTAATTACAGAGAGAAACAGAAGAAAAGCTGTGATGGGAGATGCACACAGAGGCCCTATTTAATGTGTTGTGTAATAAATTAAATGTAGATACATTTACTAAACCAAAGAATGAGAAATCTTAAAAATCAACTATCATCTATTTCTTTGATTATATGTGTAACACCCCCCCTCCCCAACCCCCAATGTGGTGTAGTTTGCATTTCAAGAAACGTTGGGTCCCGATCCCAACGATGGGTTCATAACGGTAATTTGTTTCTCAGGGTCGGGACCGACGCGTCAGGAGACGCGGCCCACACTTGGCCTCGGCGTTTAACTCGTACGGCGGCCACCACCCTTCCCGCGGAAAACCAACACCGAGGGAGGGAGCATCAATCAGATGGAAATGACCGGGAAGGCTGTTTGGGAACGGGGGTGTCGGCAGGATGGGCATAGGGGGCGATTATTAGATTTCCATTAATGGGAGGGGTAATGAAAGGGGTGAGGGGTGAGGTTGGTCATAGGTGCTCGGGGGGTGAAGTAAAAGCACATTGACTATGTGACAGCGAGTGCTATAAATTGGGACGTGGGGTGGTCCTCCTGCCAGGCCCTGTCAGTGGCGCTATTTTTCTTCCTGGACCCTGATTAAAACAAGCCCGGCTAATCTGGATCTGCCCGGCTGGGCTGGGTTGTACAAAATCAAATGAATTAACATTAACTCATTAATCTGCGGGGGAGCAAAACCGTAAATGCGAAAGGTTATGGTTTCCATCCCAGTCTGTTAACGCGGGACCGGCTGAATGCGCGTACACGCGAAACACACGTCCACGCGCCAACGTTCATCATTACGCATACGTGTGCAAATATGATATTCGCCCGAATCGAATTATAAATAGATCAGTCTCTGCAGCTTGAGACGAGGATGGAGATACGGGCCTCTCTGGATGGCCACAGAGAAAGACGCCGATGAGATTCATATTCCGGCGAATATTATTTTGCCCGGTGTTAAATTTGTCATGAGCGCAGCTTCAGGTAGATGAGACATCTCTGGAATATGTGGAACACATTAAAAATGGCAGAAGCTGTGCTGCCACGCGAGAAGTTTGAGCCGGAAGGGGGGGGTGGGATACATAAACAATGGAAATCCTTTTGGAGAAAAAGTGTGTGTGTTAAGAGTAGGAGGTGAAGGTGAAAATTAACAATGTTAGGAAGGTTAAATTAGTTGCTGGCAGCCAAAGGGAATGAATATAAGCAGGTTCTTCATGAAGACTCGTCGTGAAATGCGTCCGGACGACAGGATTAGCTGCACCTTCAAGAGGAAAAAACAGTAATAAGAGTCATAATAAGTTGGAGTTTGGACTGTGGGGACCCGGTCGCAGCTCTGCTCTTCTTGGACCTCTGAAGAACCTCGAGGCAGCGCAGAGGAGGATTCTGGGAGGCGGACCCACTTTGTCACACCTGTTCGCCCTCACCTGCTAATTAATTCATCCAAAAAAGTTAAGAAATGTTTTATTAATTTTAATGCATGTTTTATTCATGACATCCGCTCTTCCCTTCCCCCGTTACCTGTCACTGGCACGTATTTGTGACATATTTAGGGATGTGACAGCATCCCCGGGCAGAATGATTTCTCTGGAAGGGGAAAAAAATGGGCTAGAAATGTAAAAACAAGGCAAACCAGGACGTGTGATATTTGACTGAAGTAACCACGTTTAGAGCACAGCTCTAGCGGCAAACAAAGGTAACGGACATTAACCTGTGGCCAGCAGGGCATCTAAACGAAAAACTCACTGCTCTCTTTTACCAAAATGTATTATTACACCCTTTTCTCCAACGCAAATTTATAGAAATTATTAACCGCCATTTATCTGATCACTTTTTTTAAGTCAACCCTAATGCTAACCTTCTAACCCTCACCCCAACCCCCAATCCTAACCCTGACCTTATATCCCAACCCCCAATCCTAAACCTGACATTAACCCCAACCCTCACCCTAACTCCCAATCCTGAATCTAACCCCTAACCTTCTAATCCTAAACCTAAACCTACACCTAACCCTGACCTTATACCCCAGCCCCCAATCCTAAATTTAACCCCTAACCTTAACCCTCTAATCCTAAACCTAACCCCAACCCCCAATCCTAACCCTGACCTTAACCCCAACCCTCACCCTAACCCCCATTCCTGAACCTAACCCCAACCCCCAGTCCTAACCCTGACCTTAACCTCAACCCTAATCCTAACCCCCAGTTATAAACCTACCCCTAAACACCTAATCCTAACCATCCAGCAGTTTAAATCAAGCAAACTGATATTTCCCCCTGACTGCAGCACACAGACCTGAAGGCCAGTTCCAACCCATGAACTCCAAGTGAACAGTGACCTTGCCACTGATTGCTTTCTGAGTTCGGGGCCCATTTTGACATTCCAGTCTTTTCTATATACTGCAGCAGTTACAACCATTATGGGGCGAAGCTGCTGTTGCCCTCCTGACAACCGGAGACCCGACTCTTATACATCACCTATAATTAATCCGCATGTATAAGTTTACACGCACTCATTGTGGCACACACACACACACACACACACACACACACACGTCTGCACAGAAGACTCGCTCACACACTCGCATGCATGCATACATACATACACAGGATTGGCAGTGAACAGCCGGGGTCCGGCGACGTCCGGTTTTTGTCAGCCGCAGTAATACGCTTTGTCCGATGTGTGAGCAATCAATTTAGAGCAATTCCAAGTGTAACCGACTCCTCAGTGGGGGGGGGGATACCTGATCGCGTGCCGAGCTGCTGTGCGCTAGATTGTGAGGTGGTGGTGGGGGGTGGCGGACCGTGGATGGTTTTGGGGGGCAGGGAGGTGTGTGCGATAGGGGCCCAGGCGTGACCCTGGCAGGGAGCCGGGGGAACAATTTGCACCAGCCCTATGATGTCGTCACGGCCGTTGAGCTCCTGCGTGCTCGCGGGCCCCCTCCCTCCCCCCGCTCTCCGGTGCCCCCCCTCCCTTCCAGTGGCCAGCGAGCAAGCAGGGCTGCTGATGCAGGTCGCCGCGGTAACAAGCTTACCTGCGGATAATCTCCTGAGAAAAATTTCAAGGGAAAAAGGGAAACGGAGGGGGAAGAGAAACTTAGCGAAGTTTAGCCGTGAACTCGCTGTGCCAAGCAGTTTTCCTCCTCCCAAGGCCAACTTTCCTTCTGTGGTCACTCACTTCGCTTTATTTATTTATTTATTTATGTGTTTAGCCTGCCCGCCAAGCCCACGAGAGACAAGGAAACACAATTTCCTCCGCGTCTCTGTCCCCGGCAGACTCAAGCAATCTCTTTACTTTCCGCGGTCCCAGGCCGAGAGGGGATTTCAGGGGATGGGTCTTTGAGAGGATTTTCCCCCTTTAATCTCACAGGAGCCCCGGTGCCGGGAAGTGTCCGTCTGTCCCTCATCATCTCTACTCGCTCGCGCCCGGCTCAAGCGCCGTTTATTACTTTCTCCCTTTTTTCCCCGGGTTCAACTTGGAGCAGATATCCTTTCTTAACGTTACTTCACTGACCGGCTAAATTACCAAAAGGAGACCCTGGGTAAACAAATGGCCCACTGTGGTCACCGTGGTGACTTTGACGACAAGGCGACGGTTTTAGAAAGCAGGTGTGTGATTTGGTCAAATGTTTTTGTTCTGTTCCGCCACTTCAAAATGCGTCGACACAGAGCTGCTTTCAAACTAAATGTCTTCACTGTTCAATTATGCATTAGAAATAATAATAATAATAATAATAATAATGTGAGATCATTTTCATCATTGTTACTATTTTTTGCACAAAACCTTTGCAGCAGTAAGATGAATGTAATATTTTTACTTGGTGTTAAGCACTTTTTTACATTCAGTCATTATAAGATTTTTGTTTTCAGTTATTTATCAGTTGTGCAAAATGGCAAATAAAGATGAATATTTTGTAATTATCGTTTTCTTATGTACGGATGGACTGTGCCACTTCACGTGCGATCCTCAAACCCATCGCTGTACAAGGACAAGTGGAAAAGAAAGGTTTCCGTTATATTTAGACAAGGTGGTTTTGGGACATTGGTCTCTTCAGTTGTTGGGCTAATTTGTCCAAAAAAAGATAAAAACTCTCGATCCTGTCCCAGAGGTTGTCTTATGAAACCTGGACTATGAAGCAGGAGACAGGGTGGATGAGGCGACGGAGGAGGTGATGGGCTGGGTGAGATTGACGGCTTGGAAGAGCCGGACTCGGTCAGACGCCTTGCACGAGAAGGATGGGCTTGAGGAGCCGGGTGAGATGGGGAAGGTGGATAAGCTGGGCTCGCTATACGTGCTGGAAGAGAAGGTGACACAGCTGGGATGAGAAGGAGGAGGTAGAGAAGCTGTTCGACGTGAACGAGCCGGATGGGACGGAGGGACTGAATTTGCTGGAGATGATGGACCAGGTGGAGGAGATGGGTGAACTTTATGGGGTAACGTGAAGGATCTGGTCAAAGCGGACGCGGCGCAGGAGGCGGACGAGCTTTCCCTGGCACGCTGTGGTCGTCCTTGCTGCTGAGGTCCCACAAATAGACGGTTGAGTTGTTCCTCATCCTTGCTGACTGAGCACACTGCCCTTCACTCTCCCATGCCTACCCCCTTCCCCTCCATCCAAGGCAGCCTAATTAGCATCTCGGGCGTTTGATTAATTAGCCGGTGGTCTTAATTATGACAAACCGCATTAACACGGGGGGCCCGCGGCCCATCCCTCGCTGAGAGCAAGCGCCGTTCGGTAACAATTTGATTTGAGTGGGGGTTTATTGACTGGAAAGAGAGGCGCGTGATGAGATTAAGAATAATCAGCCGAGGCCCGGCGTTGCTGTGACGGAGACCGTGAGGGTCCGGCATCCGGGCAGAGCGAGAACGGGCACGTCTACGTCGACGTCTTTCTTCTCACTGAGATCCGACGGCTAAGCTGAAGGAGTCTGGCTGAGCAGGTGGTGCGTATGTCTTAACACGGGGGAACCTTCACCCAGCCACCCCCTCGAACGCTCAAATCCAACGACATTCAGCTCATTTTCTTCCTGTGCGCCGTTTTCCGTAAGGAGAAGGTGTTTTCGTTGCATTTTTTGAATCGTTTTAACCCCTTTTGCTTGTTTTTGTGACTGGATGATAGCTGCGCGAGACCTGAGAAGGTCTGTGGAGGTACAACTTGAAAGTGTTACCCATGTTGTTCACATCGAATCATTTGGCAGACGCTGTTCTTCGAAGCAACGTTTGACTAGGTGAATAAAAGCGCCTGTCGAAATACAGTCCGTTTAACCATTTCTGCGGGTTTTCACTTCGCAGGAGAAGCTGCCTATAGAATTGACAGGGAATAGAAAGGAAATCCTGGGAAACGTTGTAATGAAAATGGAGATCAGGAGACATTTAGGTCTGCAAGAGATGTGTTTTGAGACCCTTCTTCAATGGTCAAAGGCATTTGAAGGTTCTGAGGGGGACAAGGACCTTATTTGGACCCCTTGTCTGTGGGGCCACCAAACACCCAATGATGGAGGAGCTTAGCGCTCTTGTTGTGCTGTAGGGAGTTATTACGCCCTATAGGTAGTGGGATGGTGATCCTTTGACCGTCTGTAACCAGCACTGTCAACTCTAACAGTACAGTACAGGTTCTCTATTGCCCTACCGAGCCTATGAATCTGGGACAGTTCCATTTTCATTTGGTACCGCAGGACAACCAGCCATAGGGGGCCACGAAAGGACGGCCCGCTGTCTTCCCAGCCCTCGGCTGGCTGCTGTGGGAATTGTCACAAGTGGGGAACCTGAAGACGGCCTGGAGGGGAAAGTGATTAAAAGTGGCAGAAGTTCACGGCTACATGTGCGACGGAGCTCCAGATGTGAGGCCTACTGAAGCTGTCAGTCAAAGGAACACAATAGGATACACATCTGTCACGAGAGGAGCGATTATTATTAATAATAATAATAATAATAATAATAACAATAATAATAATAATAATAACAGTAAATACATACAGTACAATAAATGCTAAATATGAATACCAACCACTACTTTTGTAGGGCATACTATCTTTTGTATACATTTTTTCAAACTCGTACAATTATATGAAATATATTTCTAATATAAAACCAGTGGAAATACATGAAATTCATCATGGCTGTTAAGCACATGCAAGGAATTCTTCTTTTTGTGCTCGTTTTGCTCTTTTAGCTCCATTTTCCTGACACAGGATAAAAAGGTAAAACAATAAAATAACCTGCGTGAGGTTCAGGTGAGTTCAGGTGAGTCACACCTGAGATGTTGAACAGTCAGGTAACCAACCGTCTGTAAAATTTCCGTATTATTTTCAATATTGTCGGCTGGAATGGGGGAAACGTTGTACAATATTTATAATAAAAAGTTAGTTACTTAGTCATCTGTTAGTTAGTCGTACTGCTTTTCTTGCAAATTTTGGACTAACGTTTTAAAATGGCTCTTTTATGCTATGCTAATTTTGCCTTAATGCAAGTTGTCGTGAAGCAAAAACGTAGCTTAGATGATCCAGACCATCTATTCCATTTTGCGTCGAGCACTGCAGTGGGTGTCTGTCGCTGAACTGTACCTACAGAAAACCACGCCTACGAGACCCGTCACACTTTATTGCCACAGAATGAGGAGTCCGGGTCTTAAAAGTGTCTAACAGGGACCTGAGCAGCGTTGCGGTCGAAGGAGATCTGACGCACCCCCCCACCGGCTTCTTAAGATGCTGCAGCGTCCGACACTCTTAGATGGGACAGATCCTTTGCACTCCTTTTTTTGTTTTTCTGCTGTCCTTCACACAGCTGGATTTTAAAGTCCTCCGTGGTTTTACATCACGCAACGTATCCAGAGCTGCGTTGCCGCTGTTGCTCCCTCATGGCAAAATACTTAACAGCAGCTAACTCCGCACTGTGGTAAAAGCACCACTTTTACCCGCTCAGCCGCCTCCCTTACATAGAAAAATCCAGACCGGTGCATTTTCCAGGTTAGGCAGGTTAACCGGGATAAAAACATCTGTTTAGACACCAAATAACTGTAGTGTAAAGAACTCACGTGAAGTTTTTAAATTCGGCCTTTTTCAAGGCCCACTTACCACGTGTGGGTGTAAAAGGCGAGTTTTTCCCCAGTTTTTTAGCCGACTTAAACCTCTCGCTCAAGTACGTTTCCCAGCTCGCGCACTGTCCTGCCGAGCTTAATCGCACGTAGAATTTGGAGAATAATGAACACGAGGAGAGGATGATGAATCCCTCGCCAACTTAAGCTTCATTCTTTCCCGTCCCTCCACAGCTGTGAGGTTCTGCATCCTCAACACAAACCTGGCAAAGGATCCATTCATCAAAAAGCAAAGTGCTGGGTTTCCCTTTGGCCCTCTGTCTCCCACCACAGACACCCCCCCTCACAATGCCTCACTCCCGGGACGAGGAAATGGTGATTTATTAATATGTCCTTTCTAATCACGACGAGACGGGGGGGTGTATGTGTTCCCTGTTCATTTACCGGTGGTCCCCGAAAGGCTCAGCTTGATCACGATCTCAGCCACCGCGGGAGTCCACCCGCTCGCCGAGGACAAGGGACACACGCCCACCCTCACCCGGTCCCCATGGTTATGCACGCGTCTGGCGCCCCGGCGTAAAGTCGTCCTGACCGCACCCTGCCGCAGGACCCTGCAACAGCACCGCTGGCCCCCGCCGCGTTAGACCGTCCTTGATTTACGACGCCCTCGATGCTCGGCCGACGCACACTTAGGACGGTCGATAACAAATAAATGAATGAATGAATAACTGCTGTGATTTTTTTAAAAAAGTCGGCGGGAAAAATTGTCTGCAAATTTGAATTTTTTATGATTTCCAAGAATTCTGCCGCGCGGACGAGCGTCTTACAGCTAAATGAAACGTATAAATGGGTATCTTGAGGTGTGTCGGCTAGTGCTGCTGGTTAGAGCTGTTGACTCAGGTTCAAGTCCACCTCAGGAAGGGTCTGTCTAAGCCCAACGTGCTCCGGTCAGTTCCCTCGCTGTATAAAAGGGGAAAATCGCTGTGAAAAGCTTTGGAGAAAAGTTCTGGATGAGTAAATGTTTATTTTATTAATACGCGCCGACAAGCTTCGGCAGTGATGTGTTCCATCTTTGTGTGATTTGCCAAACCACCGTTGTCCACTTTTTGAAGGTATGGATAGTCTGATCCCAGCGTGAACCTCGCGGGCGATGATACTGAGCCGCTCCAGCGGGTGAAGTGACACGAAAGGTTTGGGAAGAATGGGTATTTTGGGCGTTTCCTATTATGAAAAACGCCCCTAAGGGTCAGTCCAGGGTCAGTAAAGCTGTGAAATTCCCAGGTTCAATACGACATTAGTATTGTTTTCCTCTAACTGAACCTGTGTTCCTGTGTGTTTGTAGGGTTTGTAGAGGACATTTTGTGTAATTTGGCTGTTTAATGAGTACCGGTAATTCAAACAATCTAGTTTTTCACGGAGGGCCGGAATCCCACAATTACGACGAGGGATCGTAGACCACCTAGGACTTCAACAGGCTACAATACTTGCCACAGCCTGCAGCGACGTCTTATCCAGATTTGTGTTTGACCACTTGTAATTCAGTTTTTTGCACCTCGCACCCACGGGCTGTCGTATGAACACGGAGAGACGGCGGCAGAAGGTGTGAGGAACCTGTGAGTTCTTGCAGGCGGCCCCCCGGGTTTTCCAAGGAAGGCGCAGGGGCCATCCATCCCCATGGCAGCAGAATTCCGTTCCAAAGCCAACGGAAAATTCGCCTCCATCATTTCCATAATTCTCTCTTATGGCCCCTGGAATATTGCTGCTCATAGAAAAAGGGAGCATTTGGCAGACTCTGTTGGCTCTGAGATGGAGGACAACAATTGATGTCATGCTTAGGCAGGGAGCGTTGGGGAGCAGGGAGGTGGGGGGGTACAGGTGTAGCGAGGATGGTGGGGGTGTTTAGTGGTCTGACAGTAATGCGCTGAACTGCAGTGTGATCACATTCCAGACTATCTGTCTGTCTATCTATCTGTCTGCCTGTCTATCTATCTATGTGTCTGACTATCTATCTGTCTGCCTGTCTATCTATCTATCTGTCTGCCTGTCTATCTATCTGTCTGTCTGCCTGTCTATCTATCTGTCTGACTATCTATCTGTCTGTCTGTCTATCTTATCTATTTGTCTGGCTATCTATCTGTCTGTCTCCCTGTCTGTCTCTCTGCCTGTCTATCTATCTGTCTGTCTGCCTGTCTGTCTGTCTGTCTATCTGTCTGTCTGCCTGTCTATCTATCTGTCTGACTATCTATCTGTCTGTCTGTCTATCTTATCTATTTGTCTGGCTATCTATCTGTCTGTCTCCCTGTCTGTCTGTCTGTCTATCTGTCTGTCTGCCTATCTGTCTGTCTCCCTGTCTGTCTGTCTGTCTGTCTGTCTGTCTGTTTAGCAACAGCAGTAACCCTGGGTAAAAACACCACAGAAGCTGAAACCAGGCCAGGTCCGGAAGGTAAATATTCAAGAAGTTTCCGCGATTACTAACATACAATCGGTAGAAAAGGTTCATTGACTGCTTGCTTTGATGCTTCTGATTTGACATATTTATATGTTTATAAATGGTACGGAGGTGACAGTGAGATTAGGCATAAATGGCTTGAGCTGCATTAAACCCCTTTTTAGCCAACAGCAGTTTTACAGGTGCGCAAGTGGACGAGAAAAAGCAAACAAGGCGACGAGAGGCGGCAGAGAGACTCTTTACCCGACCTGTCATAACCCAGGACTCTCGGATAATCGAATAACTCAAGACGTCTGAAGAACTGACAGCAGAACGTCTCGCCCTGTCTGTCTGCCAGATGCGATTATTCACTCCCTCCATCACCATTAGGGCAAATGCTGCATTACGTGGAAATTATCATCACTAGAATATTAACAGATGCTAACTAAATGAATAAAGAGAAAAATGCTTAGTCCTGTTTATCCCAATAATTAGATGTGTTTCAAGGAGCTCTGACAGAGCGGAGGACAGAAGAACAATGTTAGTTCCTTATGGCCTTATAGAATCTAATCCTAATCTAATCCAACCTAATCTTCAAATTGCAATATTTATCTTCTCTGCTGCCCCTAATATGGCTCCAGAGCTCTAATACATAACTGCAAAAATCTGGAAAGATCCATGTATATTCTGTCTTTTTCAGCATCCAATCTGAACCATTATGGGGGTTGAGTTTCCATTTATTATGTAATTCTCATTTAGCATCCCTTCCAGGGTACAAGCTCCTTAATCTAAGGCCCAGAGACTCCAGGATAGGGTCCAGACCTGGACAAGCGGTGATGGATAATGGACGATGGGTATAATTCTTATTGTGGCCTCATTTTTAAATAAAGTTCACATCTGAGGGCAGCACGGTGGCTCGAAGTAGCACTGCCACCTCCCAGCATCTGGATTTTTCTGGCTTTAGTTTGAATACAGCTCTGCATGGAGTTTGCATGTTCTCCCTGTGTCTGTGTTGGGTTTCTCCCACAGTCCAAAGACATGTGTTTCAGATGAACTCTAAATTGCCTATTGTGTGTGTGTGTGTGTGTGTGTGGTCCTGACCCCAGTTAAGCTGTTAGCAATGGTTCTTTCCACAGATTAACCTCCAATATCATTTAGATGCTCAGATCGAGTTCTATGGTTACAGAGCAGTTAAGCTGAACTGCCACTAACAAAGTTTTGCAAGGGCAACTAACTTAGTCTCTGCTCGAATTTCAGCCTCTCAGGTGTGTGTTTCTTCTTCATCTCCTCGGCTGACTGTATGTTCATCGAGTCCGGTTAAAGAGATGAGTTATTAATCTTAATTCGATCCTGATTGTTCCAGAAGATCTTAGAAGTTCTCTGAGATCTTATAATAAAGGGCTTTTCATCAGTTGTTTTTCCGAAGAAACCTGTCTGTTAGATGGGGAGAACTGACACACCGTGATGCAGAGCAATTACAGCAGAACAGCTCTGCTCCTGTGTCTTTAACCGCCTCCCTGGTGGTGGAAGCTCTCCAGACCCCCTGGTCAGCCCCGCGTTGGGAAGGTGCATCTCGGCACTTTGAGCTAGCAGCACTCAGCAATTCTGAACTTGAATAATGGGAAATCCAACAACAGATGACAGACTTTTTAGAAACCAGAGACCCCTCTCCAGACGAGGGGGGACCCTGTGAACCTCGGCCGTCTTTGCCAATCATCCCGCAATCCCACAATGCTCTGCACTGAAATAGTCAACGGCGGCACATAATGACAAAATGGACTTCAAAAACCAAAACCCGCACTAAAGTATATATATAAAAAAAGTCTCGTTTATTGATGCAGCATTTCTTTGTTTATTTTGTGCTTTGACGTTGCCCGTGTGTCGAGGGGTTTTATGGTTTTGTGGCTCACTGAGTAGCCTGGGATTTGTCTCTCCCATCTAATAATGTCAGCAGTAAATTAGGCTTCACGCTTTCATTGGCAGTCAGCAAAATAATGGCTGCAAAAATGCATGTGTATGGGAATGCAGAAATGTAATGAAAGAGTAAAAAAAAAAAAAAGTGCAACCATGATGATATAATGGTGCCATTTGTCTCGGCCTCAGACTGGGCTCTGTCGGTGGGCTGTGTCAGAGTGCTTTATGGAAACAGATTTCCATCTGGAATGCACTTTTACAGCTAGTAACGCAGAGTGGATCGTCCTGCTGAATTCGCGGTCGAGACACACCCTCACCTATGTGGGCATGCACTTGTACAAACCCATGCCGGCTTGCGGTAGTTTGCGAGCACTTTGCTGTGCGTGTTGGTGATAAGCTCATGTCTACAATATGACTTATGTCCAAAAATGCAAATGCATCCACCTGCATGGGGGGGGCAATATTATTCACGTACACATTTCTGGCCAGCTTTGAATTTGAGGCATATCGTGCACAATATCTCCTGGGGGAAAAAAAAAGCTGGCAGCCAAACAGCGCTGGTCAATATGCATTGATTTGTTTGACACGGAGCAGCACGGGACAGAATGATTGCAAATGCAAAAGGATGTGTGGAAATAGCATAAAAATTGAAAAGTTGCCGTGGCGTAATTATTGGCACCATTTCGATGGATTCAAATGTGTTTGCTGAGAAGAGCTAGAAGAGAACACTGAGATTCTGTATATATAATGGTGTCCAACCCAAGTGAAAAGAAGCCCCTGAGACAATCTAGTAGGGGATAGCGAAACTGAGAGGGACAACCGAGTGGCAGGGATCATGTCCAGCAACATCTGTAAGGAAAATCATCTGGACACTCCAAAGTCTAAATGGGAGGTGCCACAGAGAGTGGTGGGGAACAACAGATCCAAGGTCCTGTGGGGCGTCCTCTTCCAGACAGATAAACAGGTACTGGCTCAACAACCAGATATAGTGGTGGTAGACAAAGAGGAGACACCAGCTGCAGTGAGAGATGTGGACATTCTGAGTGATAGAAAGATCAGGAAGAAGGAATGTGAGACAGTGGAGAAATATCAGGCTTCGGGAGAGGAACTGGAGAGAATGTGGAAGGTGAAAACCAAGGTGACCCCATTAGTGAGAGGAGCACTTAGGACTGGGACCCCTAAGCAGAAGAAGTGGCTCCATTAGATCCCAGGTATGACAACATCAATCCAGAAGAAGACGTTCCTAGGAACAGCAAAAACACTGCGTCGTACCCTCAGACCCAGACCTCCTACCAGAGGTCCCCCACAGGGGAAAACTAGGATGGAAGGGAATTTTTATATATGTATCCAAGCCCTCACCCCAACAGCTCAGGCAGTGAGAGGCAGAAGCAGTGCTGCTCGCTATTCCACCATGTCGTCCCCATGCCTTCCTGTCTCTTAAAAAAAAAAAAATTGTTGAGAAACTCTGACATATTTAAACTCTGTGGAATTTTTTTAGTCCCTCATATTATCTCATATCCAGCTATTTTGAGTGAAACATACAGCTTGGTGTGTGGGTGTGTATTATTGTACGTGTGTCTCTGGCGATGGGTGTTCCAGTGCCCATGTCCTCCAGTACCAGGCACAGGCCACTGTTCATTTCACAGCTGTGGTGGGATTAGCTGGAGGGGGGTCCGCACCCAGTGGGTTGTCCTTTTATCTCATTCACACACGTTGCTAATTCAGCAGCGTACGGCCACCAGGCTCCTCAGCCGCTAATCGCTGTATCACTCTCCCCTCCGTGAATCAACCAAAAATTTTAATCCCCAATCAGCTGGCCGTGACATCGCCACCGACCTGCTGCTTCTGCCGTGAGGAAGGGTCTTGGGGGGTGGCAGGGGAGAGAGCCAATACCTGTTTTTTCATTGGCTGGCAGTGGCTCGACCCCTCTTCCATCCGGTGAGAGGACTACCTGGGGGCGTCACAGTCCCTTCACAAGGGGACACTGAACAGCTTCATTTCTTCCACTGCCCTTGAGAAGAACCCAAATGGTGCAGCTGGAAATAAGCGAGGAATGAGTGAACCCCAGTCCTGAACGTGGAAGGACGCTGTAGAACTCCTATTAATGGCCATTTCGAAGACTGTTCAGATTGTTATATAAATTCAGAGATCGTTTGACATATAAACACTGACAGGCATACTGTACATAAACCAAGATTGCTAGATATGTAAACACAGAGACAGACATATAAACACTGACAGACATACGGTACTTACACTGAAATTGCTAGATATATATATACACAAGGTAGATATATAGACACAGAGACTGACATATAAACACTGACAGACATACTGTACATACACAGATTGCTAGATATATAGACACAGAGACAGAAATATAAACATTGATAGATATACTGTACTTACACTGAAATTGCTAGATATATAAACACAAGGTAGATATATAGACACAGATTCTAATGTATAAGAACAGATAGATATATAAACATAGAGATTGTTTAACATAAACATAAACACTGACACATACTGCACATACACTGAGATTGATAAATATATAAACACAAAGGCAGATATACAAACATAGAGATTGTTGGGAAAACAAACATAGATATATAAACACAAACACTGACGTATACATAGATATACATACACTGAGTTTGCTACATATATAAACAGACTTAGATATATAACGCAGAGTTTCTTGGGTATGCAGATAGATACATAAACACAGGTACTGACATATAAACATAGACATACCTACAGTGAGACTGTTGGATATATACATATAAACATTCTTAGGTACAGAAACAGATAGACATATAAGCACAGACATTGACATATAAACATAGACACTGAAACTGCTAGATACATAAACAGACATAAAAACATAGATCCCAAGTTAAATATTCGACTCCTCCAAACGGCAGTCAGTTAAGTACACTGAGGTGATATACGGCTTACAGTTTCCACCTCCTGTTTGAAGGTCCCAGGTTCATATCCCACTTTCTGCTCAAATAAGGAGGTCATCCTCAACTAGAATGTGTTCAAGCTTCTAGCATTTCCCTGTGTCTGAAGAATAGAAGCTCCTCTGGTGAGATGTGTTAGCTGGGAAGCTCGTTCTGGGGGAGAACTTTTTATGCTAATTTGTTCTTTAGTGAACATTTTCTGCAGGCAGTTCGTTGCACATAACATCACACAACTGGTCCTGGTCTAAAATGTCTAAGTATTATGAAGATGGGATGGGATGGTACGGTGCTGATATATGAGACGATAGAAAAATAATTTTCTCCTCTGCTTTACAGGCAGAGGACAGTTTCTGTAGTGATGCAAATAATGTGAAAAATACCCTCCACCTCCCTAGGCTCCTGCTGGTGAATCAATGAAATAAAATCTGATTTAATGCCTCTCTGTGATAATTAGACCAGCAGCTTCTCATCAGGGGAGGAGTTGCAATGGATGTTATGAATTAACCATCGGTGACTTAACACTAAAGACAGAAGCATTTTCCATGGATTGTTTGCTTCCATTTAAGCACACGTGCGAGAAGTTCTTGCCTCTGCTGTGTCTTCTCTGTGCAGTGGTGCTAGAAAGTGTCAACCCTTTAGAATTTTCCAGATTTCTTTCTAAATTTGACCTAAAATATGATCAGATGTTTATCTGATTTATACAAATTGATAAAGGGAACCCAGGAGAACTAAGGAAACACTAAATTTAAACGTTTGCACTTATTCATTGGTCACAATGATCCAGTGTTACGTATCTTTGTTGGAAAACAGTCTGTGAACCTATGTGTCAGTAACTGGTGTGACCTCTTGAGCAGCAACGACTTCAACCAAACGTTAACAGTAACTGTAGATCAGCCCTGCACATCATCTTCGAGGAATTTTTGCCCAGTCCTCCTTACAGAGCTGCTTCACCTCAGTGATGTTGGTAAACATTCTTGCAGGAACTCCCTGCTTCATGTCCTGCCTCAACATTTCTGTTGGATTATGGTCTTTAATGATTCTCAAAATTTCTTCTGCTTCAAACGTTTTTTGGTAAACTGACTGTGCATTTATGGTCGTTCTCTTGCTTCAAGACCCACCGCCGGTTGAGCTTCAGTGCACGGACAGATACCCTGTCATTCTCTTGTAGAATTTACTGGTGCAATCCAAAATTCATATCTCCATCAGTGATGACAAGCTGTCCTGGTCCCATGGCAGCAAAACAGACCCATACCACGATACTGCCACCACCATGTTTCACAGTTGTGATGAGGTTCTTGCACTGGAATGCAGCATTTGGTTTTTGCCAAACATAATCTTTCTCATTTCAGACAAAAAAAAATCTCGTTTTGGAACATCTAGCCCCAAAACATTCTTCTAGTAGTGATGCCGTTCTGTTTCTGCTGGAACAAGGTACTTACCCTGAAATGTTCCAATAAAAAGTAACCAGCAAATCACCGCAAATGGCTCAATATACAGATCAAGGCAAAAGTCGCTTTCCAGTGGTATCAGTTAAATAAACACTGAATATATTATAATGGACACATGATCTTGAAGCTCATTTAGGGTTTCCAAAGTCTAGCATGTGTCTCCAACTGGAGCACATTGTACAGCCCCTTCACATGAACTCCTGTTCATTGCAGGGCACCCAACACACATCAAGCAACTAAGGGTTGACAGTCAGTGATTCCTTTGGACCCACTTGGACAGCACAACCTTGAAAGGGTGAAATTGGACAAAAGAGCAGTGGAGGAACAACACAGTCCTGTGCAAGCCTAACATCTCTTTGCTTAAGATTAGATGAATGCAGTTTATTTCAGTCAATGACAATAAAAACAATTTCCCTATAAAAACCAGAAAACCTAGCAGTCGGTACTTGTTCCTACCTTCTGAGTATCCCATAGGGGTGAAGTATGTTAGTTCATCAACAACGTATATGTCTGCATGTGTTTTTGTCCATGAGGGAGAAGCAAGAAGAAGTAAAGGGTTGTCCAGGTGTAGGGGACCAGGAGTCAAAGCTTATGGTCAGCAACACTGTAAGGCATCATAAATCAGGTTTCCCACAATCCCCTGTGGAGCACCCTCTCAGTGCCTGGACATGCTCAGTGGGGTGTAGTGGTGCAAGGACCATCGACCGCTGGTGCCCACCCCTGCTGAGCGGGGCAGGTTGAGGGAGAATGGGGGGCGGGGTAGATTTGGTAGGTAAGGAGACTACCTCAGCACCCACTGAAGCGCCCGGCTGCACCGGGGAGATTGTGCAGACGGAGAGGCAAATTTCCCACTACTTCAGCACCCCCTGCCTGGTCCTGCCTGCCACCATCTAATACACTTCTCAGGGTGAAACAAGCAACCAAGTTACCTACAAAACCATCCTAGAGGTTGCTGTACGTACAATTCTACAGCCCTGTACTGTAGACGAGGACCCCTCTGGCATTAGAAGCTCATACCTTCATGTCACAGGTCAATATTCTGAGCATCAGTGTCACCTGCTAAGATGTAGTTTCACATTGCGTGTCTTACCCTGGCAATTTCTGTAATAAATTAATTTGGCTATGATAAAAACCCTCAAAAATGTTGCAAATGAAACATCTCAACACTGCTTTTTAGTGAATGAAGACTCTGCAGTAAAAATTAACATCAGTGCTCCTCAAGGGCCAGAACCCAGCAGGTTTTATAGTTTATAATCTGTTGGTCTCACTTGGGCAGTAAAACACTGAAGCTGGCTTCTTGTGGTCCGAGTGGAGGAACTTTATGGAAAACAGGTTGCCCCTTGCCAAGTCCCAGCATGCCAATGTTTGCCCTTTCAGACACAAATTGACCCAGTCTCTCCGAGTGGCGAAGCCGCTGTGTCGAAGCCATTTCTCAGCTGGAGAAATCACGTTATGGCACATCGGGCCCTGCTTTTCAGGGGGTCAGTTGCACCTGCTTAGCCATGTAAATCGTAGGCTTACTCAGGGAGAATTTGCAACAGCACCTGCTTTCTTTCTCCATGTAGAGCCTGGAGAACAAGCTCCATGCACAGATTCTGCAGCAGAAGGTTCCAGAAAACTCCTAAAAGTAGATTAGGCCTTGTCTGAGGTGGGGGCTTTCTGAGACCGTCGCATTATAGAGACTTAGTGTTTTCATACTGTTCACCAAGTGCCACAGCTGCATGTGTTACAGTACATTTATACAGTGAGGAGTATTTTAAGTATTTTGTGGTCAGCTTGCAGACGAAAAACTGGGCAAAGCTGGTATGCTACTACAATGTTTCCCACTTTATTCTACTAAATGTGGTCATTTGGAAGAAAAAACTGGAGTATATCAAAGCTGTGCTGAAAAAATGAAGGGCATGTGGTGGTTTGCAGAGCCAAGAAACAACCAGAGGTTAAGGCTGAAACATCAGAGAAGCAGATCTGGAGAACTTCTGCACTAAAGTCTCACGCTGTGCTAAAATATAGTTCATGGTCTCACGGTCCTGTCACCCGACATCGAGGTGGGTCACTACAGTGCATAAATGTCCAGGTCTGTTATCTTTGGGTGTTAAGCAGAACTTTGAAAGGCCTTGGGGTGTCCAGGTTTGCCATATTATCTCAGCAAGCGGAGACAAAGACTTGCATAGTGGATCATGCCCAGGATTGAATCCTACCTTCTGCTGCAGCACTCATAAGCAAGATGTATACCAGGAACATCTTTCTACCTGGTACAGTAGAAATACCCAGTTGTTGAAATGGATGAAGTGGCTTGTTGATGCTGTCCTGTATCACACATAAAGATGTGTTTTTGGGGCTTCTTCCTACCAACAACCATCCATATCCTATCCTGTCCTGTCCTATCCTGTCTTGTTCTATTCAATCCTGTCCTGTCCTGCCCTGTCCTGTCCCGTCCTGTCTTGTTCTATCCTGTCCTGTCTTGCCGTGTTCTATCTTGTCCTGTCCTGTCCTGCCCTGTCCTGTCTTGCTCTATCCTGTCCTGTCTTGTTCTATCCTGTCCTGCCCTGTCCTGTCTTGCCTTGTTCTATCCTGTCCTGTCCTGTCCTGCCCTGTCCTGTCTTGCTCTATCCCGTCCTGTCCTATTCAGTCCTGTCCTGTCTTGTCCTATTCAATCCTGCCCTGTCCTGTCTTGCTCTATCCTGTCCTGTCTTGTTCTATCCTGTCCTGTCCTGTTTTATCCTATCCTGTCCTGTCCTGTCTTGTCCTATTCAATCCTGTCCTGTCTTGCTCTATCCTGTCCTGTCCTATCCTATCCTGTGTTGTTCTGTCCATGGATGGAAAGATTGAACCAATCTGTACTTTCACCAGTCCAGTACTCTCACGAGGGGTTAAGAGTGGTTTAGTTAAAAAAAATACATAACATAAAAGCCTCTCAGTGAACCTTCAGGAACTGTGCTCACCTCCACTTGAATTGCTTTATTTATCATCAGCATCGACAGCCGTGTAAATCAAATAAATCCATATTGTTTCAGACTAATGGCCATCTTAAATGTTTCACTGCTGAACAGTTGAGAGAGAAATTGAGAAGTGGACAGTCTTGTTTTCCAAGTCTTTTGTACTTATTTTGCCTTTTTTACATTGTCTTGCATTCGTGTCAGTTTTCTTTCCATGTTGTTGTACTCAGTTGCATAGTCTAGTCGATAATAAAATCACAGAGAACAAAGTTTAAAAAAGTTTTATTTACACTTGACATTAAGAGCATAATTATGGAGAAATTCTGAAATATTAGATCATTTTTATCAATGTACTCACATAAATTCATTACAGATTCCTATTTATTATGCTGGGCTAAAGTTAGATTTCCACTCCCTCTCGTTCCTCTGGTGTGAATGACGTTTAGCTTTAAATGTATGGACGTGAAAAATAATAACAGTCCAGATGCAGGGACTTCTGACAGTGGCAGTGAACACAACCCTTTCAGGCTTTCAGGAGACGGGTGAAGAACAAGACATTCTGGAGTCTGTCTTGCAATATATCCATGAGGTCAGAGTCAACATTGACTCGGTGGCAGTAATGATAACCACAGCAACACCAATCTTTTTATTTTATTCAAACTGAACCCATGTCAACGGAAAAAAGACAAGGAAGCAATTTAACATTAAATGCAACTAAATGAATCTCACAGAGATAAGTGTAGTCAATGTAATCTGTAGCAGAAATATACACTGAATTTTATGCATTATGTTTTTAGGATTTTCCATGAACTGAAGGACATTATAGATACATTTTGTTTTTTTTGTCACCAGTGGTACAAACAGTATGTTCTTAGAAAGAATGTCGAACATGTAACTTGAAGATGTTTCCTGTCTTCTGATCTGTGGTTGAACTTCTGGTTGTCTAGGTCTGGCCTGAACGTAATGGGGCAGGAGGTGATATAGTGATTAGGACCTTTGGGTTGTGCTAGAAGAATCCAGGTTTGTTTCCTTCCTTCTGCTCTAGTACCCTTGAAAAAAGTCCATCCATCCCTCCATTGTTGTCAGCCGCTCACAGACTGAGTCAAATTCAAACTCTCGTCCGACCAGCTCAGGCAGTGTGAGGCCACAGAGCTACAGACTGAGCCACCTTGGGAAATGTACTTTCCTCAAATTGTATGAATGGGAAAATAATTGTAAATTGGTTAAAAATCAAGACGAATCATTTATTGCCCAACACCCTTATCCAGCAGGTATAGAAGGGGGCATAAAACAAAGCTCCTCGGGTCCACAGTGCATAAAATGGGAGGGAAATTTAGAAAATGAATAAGATATAAACATACAGTAGACAAAGATGAATAAATATAAGATAAAATATGTATATAGTGGATGTGCAGACGGTCAGCAGTCATGGGCAGTGGTGGTGGTGGTGATCAGGCCTCAGAAGTCAGACTTTGCCGGGTTATTACTGTAAAGTCATTTTGGAGAAAAGAATTGGGTAAATGGATGAATAACAAATGAATGTGTTCAAGTGAAATGTACCCAGTGAAAGGATGAATACAGCCTGAGGGAAGAGGTGTTTCCTACAGTTCGCACACTGGTCTAGGCTAACCGAGGGAGGCGTTCATCACCTTACCCCATAAAACAGTCATGGCTTTCGTGAAGGTTTCGAAGCTGAACCTCTGCTATTCCTCTTAGACTTAAGTTATTCTACCATCATCTTGCTCTTCTTAGATGCCAATTCTTCTGTTGAAGCTGACGTATAAAATCCACGACTCCTTGCTGTTTATGCCGCTGTGCTGCTCTTTGCAGTTCTGCTCCGAGTGAAGCGGTACGATCGCTTAAAATGCTTGAACCTCGGTACGTTTTGACCCGAAATTGTCATAAAGCATTTGCCATGGTGCTAACTGAAAAAGTTACTTTCCAAGTCCAGATATTCCTCTTCTCGCAATGTCATGACATCACATTCAATGTTGGATGCAAACTTTGCTACTAAACAGTTGCTGGGGAGCAAATGTACCTTTTCCTTAAGGATCACGATCTAGCGATAACTGATGCCAAAATGGTATTTTTTTGCTCGTCTCTGTGATATTTGTGGACGTAAGACTAAGGGGCAGCAAACAGAAGTTCACCAAGACCTGCGACTCTACCGATTCAAGCAAACAATGGACAAAAGTAATCACAACAAGCTTTATCCAGGAATAAACGGTACCACCACTGGGTTCCAGCCGTGTCACAGCCCAACTGTCCGTTAGCCTTCAATCCAGCTCAGATTTTGCGGTATTAAAAAAGGCCAGTGAACCGTGTAATATGGTGGACTATTTTACCATCTGGTTGCATATATTCCAAATGGAGCCTCTCACCTATTATATATTAGTTGTAGTCCACATCCTTCCTCTATACAACGCTGTCCAATCAGCTACGTCCAATTGGACATGGAGACTGTGTCTCCGGATTGCCATTACTAGGGTCTGTGAAGCAGCACGCTGCAATATGAGTCTAATAGACAAAGTAAACCATAAAAAGGTAGTTATAAGGGATAAGACCTGGTGTGTGCGTGTGAAGGAAAGCGGAGGGTTGAAGCATTTCCCTGACAAGCAGTTCAGCGCTAAGTGTGAAGTCTCAGGACCATCTGGTTTTTTGCGTTTCGTAGGTAGACGTCCCTCACGATCAACACCCCCTGGTGCAGTGTGGGGACATGGAAGTTTGAGGTCCGTTTTGATGGTAAACCCTTAACTGGACACCCGTCCACAGTAAGATGATCTCACCCGCTCATTCTTTCACCCTCAAAAGGGTGTTTAAAACTACAGATTCCCCAGAAATACATATTTGGACTGTGAAGGGAAACAGCAAAAACAGCAGGTTTTCGATCCCCCCCAGAGCCCATGAGCTGTGAGGGAGCAGCGCTACTTGCAGACCCACCATAGGTATAGACTGAACTGGAAAACAACGTTCTGCTTATTGCGGATCCATCTGAAGAGTTGAGCTAAGGTTCTTTTTTCCATAGTACATGGTGCATTTTTCCAGCCTCTGTTAAGCTGTTTGAGACCTAAAACCCAAAAAACAGAAGCACATCATTCCAAATTTGTCAGTTTATTGGCAGGGAACTGTAGGATCCCAAATGCGTGTTTATAGGCTGTCTCACCACTGTGTTGGACCCGGAAATATTTCTCGACTTGCAGCCTGAGGACGTGACGGAGCGGCTGGAAGATCTGCTGAGGTGAGCAGGCGTGCCGCCTTCAGTCGGAAAAAACCAGGGGAAATAACAGATGAGACAACGATCGAGGACTGGAGCTTTGAGAGGAAAGAGGGAAAGAAAACAAAAGGGTGATAATAATATTCATTAGGAAGCAAGGATTTCATCCCGTTTTTTGGTGGAGATGGTTGAAGCTGAAGAGTCACAAGCCCCTCTGACGGTGTTAAAGTAGGTCACTTAATGGTTAAAGATATGAGAAACTGGATGGTAGCTCACCCAGGACCTCCTAGTTATCTAGTCATATCTTCATGTACGACCGTTTGCTGTGGGACCCCAGTTGCTCCCTCGGTTGAAGCCAAATGGACCGGGCTTGTTAACCACGGTGAAAGGGAGGGAAAGCTGCGTAAAATTTCGACAGGGTTGTTCACAACAGGCACTGGTGGGAAATGCTGGTTCGCAACACGGATTTCCCTGCTGTCCGTTTCCTACTTAGAGCTGCTAATGACATCTCGGTGTGTGAGAAGCGGCGTGTTGTGTGTGTAGAATCAAAATACAAACCAGCAATTGTACCTTTGCCGACCCTGTCCTCGTCGGGATCCCAGAACCTACCCCAGAATCAGTAGCAGGGTACACCCAGTCCCCCTGAAACACATGCCTTTGGACTGTGGGAGGAAACAGGATCACCAGGAGGAAAACCAAGCAGTCATGGGAAGAATGTGCAAACTCCACACCATCTGAGCCCAGTTCTTCCCTACAGGCAGACAAATGACTAACAGGTTCAGTGATATCGCTTAAAGAATGGACAGCTAGGTTGGAAAAGGTCCTCGGGATAACATAGATGTGGAGTTGTCGAAGGGGGCCTTAGGTAGAACGGTGAGTCATCAGCCTTGGAGACCCACAGCCAACATGCAGGCTCCTTTATCGTCCTGCCTCTGGAAAACTCTCGCATCTCCCCCGGCTGTTCTCCGGCAGGTCCTCGGTGTGGGGAAAGTGTACAGAGAGGTTTCTCGAAGACGGCAGCTCAGCTTCCTGACGGACAGCAGCAGCCAGAAGCCGGCTTGATCCGAGTGGTGTCGCCGGGAATTAACTGAGGGTTAGCAACGCCGCCGGGAGCAAATGACTTTGTCACTCGGCGCGGCGGGAGAGCCGCCCCCACGCCGCGTCTCGTGACATTTTCCTTGGCCTTGTTGTCTCTTTTCCCTGTTTCGGATCCTAATCCTCACAGTTTCCCCCATCTCATAAAATCAAACTGACACCAGAAACCGGATAAGCTCATTGGTGCTTATTACCAAACGTAAAAATCTGAAGACCTCGTAAGTTTGACGACTTCTCAACGCCATCGTCCGATTCGTTCTCACGTAATTCATTTCCACCTTGTTTTGTGATCCTCTTCGGTGCCTCCGGAAGGTACAACGTGTTCCGCATCGTGTGAATTTCATATTTTAGTGTTCCTAAGGGCACGAGCGAGGATTCACTTTCCGAGAACGCGTCCAAAATCATTCTGACGTCTTTGTTTTAAAATTCACGTCATGCAACTTTCCGGTTAACGTCCCTGCTCAGTTGGATTTTTTTTTTTCTGGACAGTAGTTCTGTATGTTTTTTTGCATTTAGTTTTTTCGTTATTTTCTTCTGACCAGTTTTTTATGACAAATATGAATATACTGCATTTCATGTGTTTCTTTTTCTTTTTTTGGGCGAAATGAATGCTTTTCCCCAGCTAATTCGTGACCGATTTCTCACTTCATGTAGCTGCCCCTTGAAGGCCAACATTAGAGATGTGAGCTCAGGCGCAAATTTACTCCAAGATGGACACTGCAGACCTCCTGCTTCCTTCTACTTCATGTCAGGAGATGGACGAGATGGATATTTAGGCCTGGTCAGTCACGGGTCAGTAAATATCTTACAGCAGAAATCTGGCGTTTAATTCAGATTTATCAGTGCATTTTTAAATTATATCTGGTCTCCATTTTGGACTGGAGAAAGCGCAGACCTTGCCCAATGTCTATCACTTCTTCACCCTGAGAAGTTAGCATGGCTGTCCTTTTGCACAGTGGCATCATTTTCAACCCAGTGATCACAATCTCACAAAGCAGGAGGAGGAAGATTTCATAACATGTTCCTTAGTCGTCTTAAAGATGCCCCTTAAACCGCATCCTCATTAACTGAGTTAACAAACAAGGAGGAGCCACCAGGGACCTGGTGTAAAGTTGGCGATGCTACGTTAATGTTCCAGGGTGACTGGAGGAGCTCTCTAAGGGACTAGGATTACCCTCTGGGGGACCGAACCCCTGCAAGTCAGATCGGCAAGTGATGGCAGTCAGCGTTCAGGGACGGGCTAATGTCTGACGTGGCGATTTAAAGCCGCCTTCTCAGCACAACCCAGGCCTCATTTGCCAACAATTAGTCCTACAGACCAACCCATAGGGGCCGGTGGTCAGTCAACCGCTTTCATTTCAGGTAAACATCCCCCCCCCCCCTCCATCCACCCCCCATTAGTCCCACGCGTCAACAAAGACAGAAGCAAGACAGAAGAAACTGACAGACTTCCGAAGCTCCCCGTGGCCAGTGCTCAAACAAAGGGACATGAAACAACGCCAAGGCCAGCTCCCCCACTGTCTCAGGGTGAAGTGATTCATTTCACTGTCGGTCCACAAAATCAAAGGCTCTCACTGAACCCCAGAGCTTCTCAACCTGTGTTTGCTCAGCAGACCTGTTATGCTAAATGACCTCCATCAGATTTTGGAGCCATTTATTTGTTTACTTGAGATGGCCCATCAATGATTTCAATACTGCTTTCAATATTCCTGAGTTAATAAGCTGAACAGTGGACGATTCGCGGGGACTTTTTTTCAGAGAAAATCGCATGCACTTCTTTCAACTTTATTAAACTTCAAAAAGTATTTAAAAAATGCCCAAGAGACCAGTTATCTTAGGCACTGCCACTGGTCTCCTACTCCACCCAACAGCAGTTGATGACAGTGAGGTTCTTCTGCCATCCCATGCTGACTCTGCACTACATAGGGCAGCTTGTTCTGCAGGAGAGATGATTCTCCAATCCACACGAGCTACAGCAGCAAGGGGCTCCAAACATCTCTGGCACCTCTTGTCTGACCCTGGTAAAGCTGACAACTTCTGCACTCTCCCAAGGTAAAGTACTCCAGGGTGCCATAAACTGCATGCAGTCAGCCACCCATGCAGTCGTGACTCAAACATATGCAAAAAAACCTTTCCTTGTTCCAGATACCTATGTTCCCCTGGTCCTCATCTCCTGGAGAAATGCAGACAAACCTCCTCTGGAAGATTCCCACAAGGTCTGCCAGCAGAAATGGGTTAAAGCAGCACAGGGTGGTTTGCTTTCAGCCCACATTCTTCCAGACCACTTCAGCAACACTCTTCAGTCAGCACTATGGTCATCAAAAAAAGGATGACAGCCCGGACACAGATCATTTTCTCAACGTCACAGACTGAGGATGATCCCTGACGTCAGTCAGAACCCATTCAGGAAAACCACCAACATCACCCGCAGTTGCTCCAGACGATGCTCCTAAGGGTTGGGGTCTCTAAAAGCTGGCATCCTTGCTTTGTTCACCATACTCTTGTATTTAAAGGAAGCTGCTAACATCATCAGAAATGTCCTTAGGGTGAGATATTGGGAGTAAAACACTAGAAATAAAATCTCAGCGTCACCCTATATATACGTTACACATAAAAATACTAAGGTAAACTCTTTTATCTCTGACTTAGAAAGACAGGATGACATAAAAGGAGCACAAAGAAACAACATGATGTTAACAAAGCGTATGATACGTACAAGTGGGGATCCTACCGAGGAATTGGCAATAGATTGGACTTTTGAGGTGTCATTCATGTGCGGAGGGTCACAGCATCGATTCAAAAGGGGAAACAGGTCATTCTCCGCGAGGTAAATAATTATTATTCAAAAAACACAGGTTCAGCCTCAGTACAATATATACAGACAATACAATCGGTGTAATTTGAACTTTTCATCAGCAGGGCTGGTCAAGGTCCAGACCCTGAGTGTCCGATTACGCTTACCTTTGATCCAGCAGACCCCACAACTGCTCCACATGACTGGAGTGCTGAGCAACCAGTCTCACAGTGTGGAACTGCCAACCCTCCCGCCATTGCTGGAATTGACTGGCAGTCACTCCACTCACAGTACAGTCAGACCACTTTGAAAGAAGCATCGCCAGACCCTGCCAATGACCTAACTACATCTGTGGAGGACGTAAGGGGTGACACACAAGCACTGGCAGTGTATCTCCACCGAGTGGTTGTGCCCGTAGGAAGCTTGGAGATGACCCCGGATGCTCTGGTCCGAGCCCAGCAGAACAGCAATAATCCTATGGTACATGTACTCAACCGACTGCTCGACTCCCTCAGGATGTCGAGAAACCCCAACACAGTGCGCCCCTTCACTATAGATGTGAGCGCGATTCCCTGGCAGAGCACTCATGAGAAAAATTCAGTCCCCTGTTAAACAGGAAAATAAGATGAGAAGAAGATTACTGCAGCATTTCCCATTTCTGGTAAATCTACTTTTTAGACCTATTCATACACTAAACACACGGAAGCATTAATATGATACCTTAAAGCTAATTTATCATTTCATTTGTCTGTTCTTGGTTTATGCTCCATGATATAAATGCATGCAAAAAATTTATATACTGATCTTTTCTGTATTTTATCTATGTTTTCTTTGTCAAGGATTTCATAACCCTTCCGTCAGAAGGTTGGTGGGAGATGATGACTATGCTGACATGCTAGGCCCCAGCTCTGTGCTGGATGTTAAAGTCACACTCTGGAACTTCTCCAGCCACCTGGTCACTTGTCCTTCCAGATACCTGAAGTGCAAGGTGAGTGAAGCTTGGTTTTTCACAGTCCCTTCACAAATGCATCAAGTTATGGAGGACCCTACGACTTCCAAGAGCAATCGTTGTGCTTGGATTATCTCAAGGCTCTGCGGTAGTAAGCAACCCTCTCGAGTCTTCTCTCTGGACCAGCATGCAACATCAGCACACTAAGCCTTACTTTGCTACCATCAGTGTCCGTGATGAAGACCCATAATTGGAGCCTTCCTGAAGAGGATGAACTTGACTTCCAGGAGAAGCACGGGATCTGCTGTGTGGCTCAGTGTAGGAGGCTGATATGACACCAGTCCATGGAAGCTCTTCCCCTTAGGGGTGCTCCAAGGTGTGAACAAATATGGGCTGGTTTCATTCATAATCATGATATTTCAGACCACAGTCCAGGAGTTGGAAACTTTCACTCGATTTGGTCAAAGCGATGTTCTGATTTGTTAATCCTCTCATTTTTACTCATTTACGTCACATTTCCTCACATTCCTAGCGAGGAAAGAGTTAACCCATCAGCCATTCATGCCCTTCAAAAAAAAAAAAGTTTATGTTGCGTTGCTTTGAAAATTAGTAAAACATATGGAAATTGCAAGGTGTCCCGGTTATAGGTTTTCCGCCGTTTATTAAATTACATGCATATTAAATCAGTTATCAATCAATTAGGTGGCACCTGCTTCTCAATTGTTTGCAGTGGCTGACCTGTATCAGTATGAACTCCTGTGAGATGAAATGACTTTGACAGATATGTGGGGAGGGGTTGGAAAGCTGAAGGGGGGGACTGAATTATTCACGCAGTAGTCTACCCTGGCCTGCTTCCCTTTCTTCCCCTCTTTCTACTTTTGTTTTTGCTTTTTGGTGAAGTACCTTTGGATCGGGACTGGAGTGTGTATGTGTGTTGAGGTGGGGGTTTGATCTCTCCCAATTAAATTTAACAAGGGGTGTTCTGCTTCGGGGGTGAGGATCTGGAAGCTGGCGTTTCACCTCATTGTCGAGCTGCCTGTTTGTAAACCTATTAATAATTCCCTCCTTCCTCAAGCCGGATCTCGCCGGGATGGTGCGGCCATGGAGAGTCAGCATCGGGCGTACTGTGTGTAGAAATGACTCCATGTTTTAATGCTAAAGCCATCGTCTTAACCCCGTTCTATTTGTGACCTTGACCTCTACTTTTATTTGACATTTTAGAAGTCTGAAAAATAGGCCACTACCCTGTTCCTTACACTGCTGCTTAGGTCTTTGTTCTTCACCTGTCTTACTTTACGTTTTTGAATTTTTTTTTGAGTGAAAAGTGAAAATCTGAATGCATTCCTTTATTTTAATATTTAAAATTTTTTTTTATTTATACTTATTCGAGCACAAAAAAAATCTGAGTATATAAGATAAAACTGTTTTTATCTGGAAATGCAGGGCTGAAGGAAATAATATCCTTCTTCTTTCAGCACTACATTTTCTCTCTCTTGTATTGTCTTATTTTGCAGTGCTTTTCTTTAAAACATTTTTCTCATGCACAGCAAGATTAATATCGTGTCAAATTGACATAGAAAAAAAAGTGCATATGATATAATAGAATGACTAAAGAATTGCTGATTCCTCTCCCACTACCAGTCTGGTCATTCAAGAATGAACTAAGGGAATATTTATTTGGTGTGCCGTCTTCTTTAACCCTCTTCTGTCTTGTGAATATCCTGGAGTCTTCTTGGAAAAGTCTATACCGGCACATCCCGATGCTGCGATTTCCACCAAATCCTCTCTGAAACACCGAGTCGCCTTGCAGCTGGTTTTCCTCCAGGATTTCCCTGTGCTTTGCTGCATTCTGTTCTGTTTCCAGGTCCTGCTGCAGAGACGAATCCCCACAGCATGGTGCTGCCACCACCACGATGTTGCTTCCCAGTGGAGAAGATGTATTTCTGCCAATGCAAACTATTGCCCTAATGCCAGACATAATGTTTATTTTAATGTTTTTTTTAATGTTTATTTTTCAAAATAATGACCTTCTCACTGGTGAAGCACCTGAGAAACTGTTCCATTATGTACAGTATCTCCCATTTCAACAATGTTCATTGTTGTACACTTCTTTTGTACTTGAACATTCAGCTCTTGAGGATGACCATCTCTAGGCAGGTTCACAGTTTTGCCGTGTTCCCTTCCATTTTTTAAAAAATAATCGCCTTAATTGTACTGATGTTCAGAGCCATAGAAATAATCTTATAGCCTCCCGTTGACTGGTGCTTTCCAGGAACCCAGTTTTCAGAACCTCATTTCACCTTCTCACTCCTACCTGTATCCCCTACATCCACATTTTACCTCTCTGTTCTGTCTCTCCTTCACACCTCTACTTATAACCTTTCCAGCCATCCGCATATGAACCTTTACATTTTGCAGTCTCTCTTGCTTCAGTCCATCTACTCCTCTGTTGTGCACTCCGACGGCTTCGCTTCTTTTCACGCACAGCAAAGCTCACACTAATGAAATATTTAAACAGCAGGGTGCCGAAAAAACTGCAAAGAATAAAGTAAATTTTGACTTGCGGGGGGTCGGCTTTGACGCGAGTCAGGAAACACACTCCCTTAGCCTCATGCTATAAATAAAACCAAATCTTAGCGGTCCCATCCCACACCCCCTGAAAAACATGCAAGGTCTAGCAGGTGATGACATATAACAGCTTAAGTTAAAGAAAAACTTTCGTTTTCTTGACAATAAAACGTAAATAAGTTGCGGATGTGAAAAGATGCGCATCATTGCAGACTGCCTCTTAGTTGTTCACACTAAATGTTCTTCAAGATATCTTTTCAAAGGTGTTCACCAGTCGGGAAGAACTATTATAATCTATTCAAAACGATTGTTCTAAACACAGAAAATATCCACAGATTGCTGTTCTTTTTGGGTCCCATTGCTGCTTATGCTGGATTTATTTGGACTCCTGGAAAGATCCTGAGGACACTAATTCATAACAACACTGCAGTTTTTCTTCACTCTTAAGGACACCATTTTTATGTTTGTTTTTTTATTACCTTTTAAACTAAATGGATCCAAATACCACAAAATCATTTATTTTTTGAATCATCCATTCATTTTATCAATAACCATTTGTCCAGTGTAAGGTTTCAGTGGTCCAGAGCCATCCCTCTATTACAAGATTCATGCCAACTTTTCTCTTAGTCCATTTTAACATGATCTTAATCACACTGGCATTGACTGCACCGACATGTTGCTATAGCTCACTTGTCCTGCTGCATTCGGACCCCTGGCTGTCTGGCACCCTGTTGAACCTGCTGCCACAGGAGCTGTAATTCCCAGCAGCCACACCTTACTGGGCCTCAACCGGAGACGAATTTCAGTTCATCTGTAGAACTTCCAGGTTAATATTGAGGACCAGCATCTTCTCACTCTAAAGGTTATTCTACTTGAGTTCAACAAATATATGACTTTTTTAGGACAGGACAGGGTAGAACAGGGTAGGACAGGATAGGACTTTATTGATCCCGACAGGGACATTTGCTGTACAGTCAAATTGTTTTTGACTGTCATTTTTTGACACGTGATTCTGGAAAACACTGTGGTGAACTGCAGTGTTTTATTATTTCAATATCCTGTCTTTTGGAGCACATATAAGACCTTTCAGAGCCCGAAGTGAACAATTCAATTAAAGGGCATCAGTGGTAACTTGCGCAAAACTTAATAAACCAGACCATGCATATTTCATAGAGGCAAATAGGGTGAAAGGTAAGGCAGAGAAATTACTTATTCATGTCATCTCACCCAAGACAGCCCTGGTTTTAACTTCTGCTGCTGTTGTACATCACCGTCTGTCCTGTAAATCCTCCACGATGTCAAGATAGTCGCTGGGATGCAAGGATGGACCTACTGGGTAGGATCTATTTTCACAGAGATGAGACCGAAAGCAAGATGCCCATGTATTCCATGGAGCTGTTTTGAAAACCATTGATATAACTATTTATTACTCCGTCTCCTTCTATGCACCTCTCGCATTTTTCTTAGTGCTCTGAATTGACCCAAAAAAATCACAAAATCCATTATATTATTCCATCCTGGAAATTATGTTCACTGGGGTTAAATTCTGCAGTCCTGTGTTGACTAATACTTGACTTATTTGGAGGGAATTGGTCTTCTTCTCACCTCTCACCAATGGACTCCTCTATCAAGTTCAAGAATCTGGTTATGGCCCAAGAGAAGGTTAAACCACCTTCACCCAAATATCTACAGGATCTGGCTTCTTCCTACATCCTAGCAACACTCTTCCACTCTTGGGTACTTGGTTGGTCCCACACATGGACGTTCCAAATCTCTAAGTCTGTAGGTTCTTGGTTTTTCCTGTGGTGGGGCTCCTTCAAACTCTCGGCACTGCTGAATCCCTTTCAATGGTTAAAAAAAGGGTCTCAAAACGTAATCCCTTTTCAACCTACTTTTTTCCCGATCTCCTAACTGCTAAATAAACTTGCATCTGTTTATCTGTTTTGATCACCTTTGAGTTTAAGCATCTATTCATGTAATGTGTGCTGACACGAAAAAAGGAGGGATTGAAAAAACTGACTGAGCTTCAACAGTTGCCTTCGCCTTCTTCTGCGCTTTTGTTTCATCTGGAGTTGTAAGTCGCTTTGGGTTAAATCATCTTCTAGATAAATGTAAATTGAGGCACTGCACACATAGAACCATAGCTGTTCAGGAGAACTCAGTAGAGCACAGCCTTGAGAGAGATACCAAGTTTGCAAATGACTGCCTTCTCAGCGGTTCTCCAGGAACACCACACCATTCTGGTGGTGAAATGATCCTGCATCCCGTCGCCGTGCCTAAAAAGGCGACAGCTTGAGTTTGCACCACATGGATCACTGCAACAGAGAGAGAGAGAGAGAGAGAGAGAGAGAGAGAAGCAGAGAGGGAAAGAAGATTCGCCTGACAAATCGACGCTCTGGCTGTGAGAAGCACTTGGCATTTTGAGGCCACTCTCCTCTTGTTTGTGCTGTCGCAAGAACTTTCTGTAAGCAAACTTCTGCTGTGTTTTTAATCATTGCCGCAAGACAAACCGAAGCAGCTCTCTCTCCCGGCCTCGGTGGTGCCATCCATTCCTGCAGTCCCACAAGTTCTTCACCTCCTTGCTGAACCCTTAACCGTGTTCTGTGCTCTCTGGGGCTGCCATGGTAAGAGAGCAGCGAGAGCATCAAGGATTCATCTCCTGCCTTTTTGAACCTTAAATGCTCCGTTGTGTTAATCCTGTCCTTGGTGTACTACGGTATTGCAGAAAGAAGATTTGAGCCCTGCCCCTCATCCAACCATCTGCTTTAGAAAGTTCCAGGGTTTTCCATGGAAAATCTAAGATACCGTTGATGAGAATGTAACACATACTGTATTCCAGAGCTCTTTGTTAAGCGAAGAGACACATTGAGAAATGCTGTAAACACCTCAGGTGAGTCATACTAGGTTGCACAAAATCACATTATGCACACGATAGTATTTTGTACGATCATCGGTACAGCGGTAACTTTGATCGTGCGACAAGTGGGTCAGTCTTGTTCTTCACATCACCGTATACTCCAGCAGGAGAGTGCCCAGCGATGGAATGATCTGGAAAGACCACACACCTACGGGGTGCAGCACTGACAGCGACGGATGTCTTGACACCGAACCAGAAATACCTCTCAGGTGACAACATGCGAGCGATTTCACTTAACGCTTCTTCTCACAACGTTGTAAACGGTCCACAAATTCACTCGCGTTTCTAAACGTTCTAAAAAGAAAATTTTCAAACCATTTAGACTGTTCTAGAAGTGTCTGTCCTTCAGCCACTGTGTTTTTCAACTTTGGTGCACAAAGTGCTTTTGAGGACCTTCTTACCAACAGCCATCTGCCTCCATGATGACCCACAGGGACTTGTTTGTTCTGGGTCCTTCTACACTGTAGGATTTCTGTGGCCTCTGGATGCAATTGCTGATTTTCTGGTTGTTTATTTAGCTTGAACCTTTCGTAAGTTTGAGAATGCGGAGGATTAAAACCTAAAAGCCAACTTAGAAGTCTTGGTATTTCAGTAGAGTCAGATCTCAGTTTCAGCAGAGATGTCTACTAAAATCAGCCTTTTATCATCAGAAAAACATATCAAGAATCAGAGGTTTCTTGTCCAGGAACATTATAACATATAAGCCCAGTAGGACCCTTAGATCTTGAGGAAATGGTCAGTTAGAACTAGAACCAAACCGGGCAAAGCAGAATTCAGCTACCATCCTGCCCACCGTGGGAAACAGAGCAGTAGAACCTAGAGCTGCACCAACAGAAGCTGAGCTTAAATCCAGGCCTTCCTGTTCTCTTTTGCTTCCCTCTCTCTGCGTTTTACTGTTCTATTAACTTATTTTCTTGTATTCTATTATTATTCCAATAATTTTCTGTTTTTTCACCTTAATTTTATTACAAAATCCTTTTATGCCTGTCATATTTAATTTTTGCAGTTTTTTGTCTCTTATTATTCTACTCCTGCTTTAATCGTTTCATTAGTAACTTTTTATATCTGTTATATCTTTTTTACCTTAATTTTGTCATTAAGTCTCTTTTTAACGGCTTTTTTTAAACTTTTGCCCTCGTCAAGCACTTTAAATTACCCTTCTGGAAAGATTAGAATGGTAATAAAATACAGGAAAATAACGCAATGAAATAGTAAAATACAGGAAATAAATTTGACTTAAAACATCTTTAAGAAGCATTTAAAAATGAATCAGTTTACATGATTTATTTTCTTTTGTAACGGAAATATTAGCTGTTGTTACTGAAGGCAATTTACCACTAACCACTCACACGTAAACGGTACATTTACCATGGCACACTTTACCGTAGGCCCATGTTCTTGCACATTAAACGCCCTAAGTTCTCAGGTACTCAGAAGAAGCTGGACCCAAACATCCACCCATCTACAACCTCTTTCCTTCTTTTTTAATGTGATGCTTCTTCTTCATCAAGCGTAAGCGGCTCCACTTCCTGGGTGGCATCTTCAAGACCTGACACCATGGGCTGTGACGCCACTCCCTGTCCTCTACCCCCTGACCCCCCACGTTTCAGTGCATCCAGTTCCATCCTGTTCACACGAGAGGCAGAACCCAAACACGACAGCCTTGGAGTGTCTCGCCTTCCCTCTTGAATATGGATTATTTAGTAAAATCTCTGCTTTTTTTAAAATTGTTAACAACCCCTGGGGAAATATATTCGCTGATAATTAAAACTAACCTTGTTTGGGTGTTTGCTTGTACGTTTCCCTCTCTTTCTACACCTGTAAATTGTACTTAATCTGCAAAAAAAAAGGAAAAACAGTGCATTCAAATTTTATATATATATATAATTTCTGTATATATTTTATTTTCTCATTCAAGTATTTCCAGGTCTTGTCCTCAAAACAATCTTTCCTGATGTATCTCTAAGGCAAAAAAAATGTGAGTTGCATAAATAAATAAGCTGTACAAATAGCAACATTGCATTTGATTTATTTTGCAGGGGACAAAGTGTGTGTGTGTGTGTGTGTGTATACATATATATATATATAAAAATGTCATTCTCACACAGACTCATTAATATTAATGTAGACTATGTGCAGGTGTGTATAAGTCTGAGAAACTTTGTGAATAACTCTGTGGCCCAGGAGTTTATTTCTGAATCCCTCCAACAAGGGTTTCAAACACATCTCCTTCAGAGCCACTTTGCTCCCGATCTTCTCAGATCTCCCTAATCTCACATCATACCACCTGCCACAATGGCAGCTCTTATTCTCTATTAAAACTCCACGCACCTACTTGCGTGACGCCCCCCCCCCCCAACAAAAAAAGACCGTCGCGTATGGACATCTACAGCTCTCCACCTGTTGTAAAACACACTTTTATTTACACTTTTACGCTACTTTACGGAAAAGTGTCTGCTGAATGAATCAGTGTAAACGTAGACAATGGGTGTATATGAGAAAGTGTGTTTATGAGTCTGTGTTGGAGAGCGTGTGGTGAAGCTCTTTAGATGGAGCACGGTCGCAGGTCCGGCAGTGGAGTGAAGTGGAGAGTGTGGTATCTGCCAAGATTAACAGAATAATCGATCCACCGAGAACTCGGCATGTTTATTTTTTTTGCTCTTGGTTCCACGCATTGGCGACGATGCGGAGTCACCACGGTGCTCGCCAGGGGGCTGGCAGACACACACACCGCCCACTTAGGGAAGGTGCTTCCCAGATTACCAGGAAGGACCACTCAATAAGAACCCCGTCCCTCCGCGCGGTGGCGGCAATTTTTCAGGCCTTAAATTACGTTGTGATGCCCTTGTGAATAAACTCCGGATGGCTTCAAATGAGGGGGTGTAATGTGGCTTTTATAAGAAAAAAATGAAGAAAGTGTCACCGTGGCGTTACGGAGGGGGAACGTGAGAGATGTGCTCGCAGGGGTTGAAGAGCCACAAACCTGTAGGAGAAGCGCAGGTGCTTCACAGTCTGGGTTCTGGGACTGAGGGTTTGGACGTGAGCTGATCTGTCGGGTAGTTTGAGTGTCCTCCTCACCTCTGCGCCAGTTCCCTCCTACGGGCCGAAGACATTATTTCAGACCAGCTGGTAACTCTAAGCTGCCCGTCGTGTGGCAGAGAGGGACCAAGTGTGTGACTGTCCTGTGATGAACCGGTGACCCACCCAGGCTGTACCCTCCCTCACACCCCGAGCTTCTCCAGACCACCGCAGCCGTGAAAAGATTGGGAATGGAGGGAAGGACACACACAAGAAATGTGCAACACCAGTTATTTCAGTAATAATAATTAAAAAAATGTTAAAAATCAAATATCTTCAAGACACTGAGGTGTTTGTACATGGAGGACAAAGTGTTGGGACCATGTGTGGGGTCAGCTGTCATCCTTACTGGTGCTCAGTGTTTAAAGTCTAGATCCCAAACATACTTCCATCAGGGCATCATTATCTACGATGATGTATTTTACGTCACAGCTAAAGACACCAAGAAGCTCCCCGAAATGGTTTGTGCCACTGAGCTACTGCCTCACAACACCTGGGCTGTTTGGGTTTGGGTTTGAATCTGGCCCAGTCAGTGCGGAATTTTACAACAACAGTCCAAAGGCAGGTGTTTCAAATGATGTTAAACTACCCATTTTGTGTGTGTGTGTGTGTGTGTGTGTGTGTGTGTGTGTGTGTGTGTGTGTTTTTCCTGATCAGGGTGGTGGTCGCGATCCAAAGCCATTCTAGTACTAGGCACTAGGATAGGAACTGTCAACGCAGCCGAGATGCCAGTCGGTTGGAGGGCGGCCACACATTATGGAGAAATTAGTGACCAATTCATCTGAAACACGTATCTTTGGACTTTGGCAGGAAACCAGAACAAACCCTGCACAAACACAGAGAAAACGCAAACCCAGATGGACCCAGATCCCCCCCTCCCACTGTGGACCCTAATGCCAAGGTGCCACTGTGCTCCTCGTTGCCCCCCCACTGAGTTTGAAATCAGCCCCATTCAGGGCACAAAGGTGGTGTTTCGGTCACTTCCTGCAGACACACCGAAGCAAGAAGAAAATCGCTCCAGTTTCCTGCCTGCAGCCACGTTATTATAAAATACTCACGAGTTACTAGTGAAATTCCAAATACACTGGAACCCTGGTGATGTTCACGCTCATGTCTGTGATGTTCTCTGTGTACATCTTTGTCTGGGTCTGGGTTCCCAAAGAAGGTTCTGTTCACACCCTGGGACCCCCGTCCCACCTTCTACTCTGCTTTACCCGCGTGCCTCGGCTGCAGCTTACACACTGTCGGAACACACACGGCAGACACACGTAGAAATGCAGGAAATAAACCCGACGCGCAAACAGACCGTGATCCAACACAGTCCAAAAAAAAAAAAACCGACACACACAAACACCCTCACACACCAGCAGGGGAAGTTTTGAGCCGGGAAGCTGCGCTGTCCTGGAAGGCCTTATAATTTGTTTTCAGTAATCGGGTTCAAGGACAGAGTGATGCAGGAGCATCAGTTTCCCCTGGGAGGGGGGCAGGGGGTGTCGGGCGGTTTAAGTTACCTGGCATAAGAAGGGGGAAATGAGGGGATGTAATAAAGCATAGGCAAAGTGGATAAATGCAGAGTGGGGGTGGGGGGGGGCGTTCAGTCGGGTGCAGCAGCAGCAGCGAGAGGCGATAGCTGACAGACAGCGTGCAGTTTGCTGAGTCAGCACAAAACGGGAGCAAGTGGGGAGAGAGCGGGGCGAGCGGCACACGGGAGAGGGAGGGGGCGGCCGGGGGGCTTGGACCAAGACTTTTGCTGAGTTAGCCTGGGACACAGCCTGGAGTGCTCTGTACAGCAAATGGAAAGAGCATTTAGCTGCAATATTGCACACACACACACACACACACACACACACACACACACACACACACATTTATTTATACTTCAGTCTTGTTTTCATGTATATGTAAATAGGACCATTTTGTATATTTGTACATTGTTTTCCGTTTTGCACATGAGCAGTTTAACCCACCAAAACACGGCCTGTCCGGCGATATCTTAGCCAAAAAATTTTTTTGTTCTGTTCTGTAGACTAGAGAGGTGGAGTAGTTGGGCTGCAGGTCATGGTGCTGTCAGTCCCACAGCCCTGAGTTCAAACCCCACTCGGTCTGTTGGGAGTTTGCAGTGATGCTCTTGGGGTAGCAGGTGGAACTGAGGTTAGAACTGCTGTCATATACAGGGAGGATCCAGATTCAAATCCAGCTTACTGCTGCAGCAGCCCTGGTCCTGTTTTATAAAATCCCCCGTGTGTGTGTGTGTGTGTGTGTGTGTGTGTGTGTGTGTGTGTGTGTTTGTGTGTGTGTGTGTGTCTGTGCAATATTGCAGCTAAATGCTCTTTCCATTTGCTGTACAGAGCACTCCAGGCTGTGTCCCAGGCTAACTCAGCAAAAGTCTTGGTCCAAGCCCCCCGGCCGCCCCCTCNACTGCATCAAGGCTGTGTTGTCCTAGCCTTGGATACGGTAATTCCAGGAATGGGTCCGGATCTCCAGGAAAAACCATCACCACTATAAACCAGCAAGTAACTTAACGCTGTGAACTGGTTTGGAAAAAAGTGACCTGCAAATTTCTTGCTTAGTCGGCAGTTTCTTCCAAGGACACTTGCAGTACTTTGGCCTGTTAAGACAGCTGTATATATTTAACAGAGTAATTGAGGTTGAACACCAAGCAGGTGCTGGAGGAAAGTTGGCATAAGGAGCTTAAGGCCACATCCTTCACATCAAAGGTCCTCGCATGCTACATGGAAACAGGGGACTGGAAGAAACAGTAGAGCAGAACTTTCCAGGTGAGGCAGTTTGGTGGAGCAGCTACATGGGGCTCCGCTGTTTTACCTGCAACTACACGCCTTTTCCTGGGGATGCCAGTAACCTGTAATAATGGTTACCAGTAAACCGCTATCAAAGCAGAAGTGTCTTCTTACTTTTGTTTCCCACTGGCTGCCTCCATCCCTCCATTAGGTCCATCATCAATGTAAAGTGAGGAGCATCTCCGCTTGCTTCTGTTTTATGCAAATATGTGATTTAGATTTTTTTTAATGTAATATTGAAACTTGTGCTTTTTAATATTTAGCCTGTCTGATATGGCTAAAATAGCCAGGGCTGTGGAAGATACACACATGCAGGAAGAGGAAAAAAAAGATCTACAGAAGCTGGTTTTAGTTCGCTTTTCTGTGGCGTAACTTATCCATATCACTGCCAGAAATACACCCAAACATCAGCATATCGTGTTAACACTCATCCAGAGGGTCATCCAGGCACCATCATATAACTCATATCGGGGAAACATGCAGGCTGTAAATAAATAAATGCTGTGATTTCCCAACAGACTCCTAGGACGCGTGTGCTGTGGGGAGAAATAAGACAATGGAAATGAAATGAACGAAGGTCCTCTGAAACATCTCCACAGCCACGCGATCCCCTCTGGAACAGCTGACACACCTTTGTCCACGGAAGTCTAAAACACGACGGTAATTCGCTCACTTTTACACCCAGGTTGCCTTACTGTACCACAGTAGGGAAGGCGCGCTGACCTGGGGGGGATTCGAACCTACAGCCTGCGCGATCAAGTCCAGCTGCCCACCAGGTAAGGAAAGAAGCAGAAACGGGCGGTAGTTTATCCCCTGTGTCCCCCTGGGTGTCGATGTAAAGGTGCGAATCTCGTCCGATAAATAAACGGTATCAATTGTCACGTGGTTCAGAGACGCGGGTCCACGTCACGGGGAGAAAACAATAGTTTTATATGCGATTTTGATCGATCCTCTGCGGTGTTTATTTTGGGCTTTGCGTGAGCGGATTCTTACACTTTTCCTGTGAATATCAACATTACGTAGCGTCGCTTTGAGATATGACTGAAAATGTCTATATCGGGTCCCAGTAGAAGAACAAGCAAATGTGGTTAAAATAAAATCACTGACTTGCATTTATTAACCTGACTCTCTTTCTTTCTACACTTCTCCAGTGTTGAATTTCTCTGCGCGCTCGCTCCCCGTTTTCACCACGTACTTTCAGTCTCCTTTTCCCTCCCTTCGCTGACCTTCTGACTCTGACCAGAAAATGTATTTTATTTCTATTTATTCTCCTACAAGAACCCGATTATCAGTGAACACCTGTTTCAGGGGTGTAATTTCTAAGCAATATTTCTAGCTTTACCTTGTAATAAAATGTTTGTGCATTTTTATTTATTTTCACTATATTTATTCATACTTAGCATTTATTGTGGTGACATTTGTTACATAAAAAAGAGAAAAAACCTTCAGATGTTGTGCACGGCCTGGGGAGTAATAGTAGACAGTTTAATAAAAAAGACTTTGAATAATATTTAATAACAACGGTAATAACTGTAGCATTAACTCTAATTTAAAAAAAACTAATTTCTTTTTTAATATTTTAATGTTTACACCAAATTTGACACTTATTTGTTTTTTATTGCCGGGGTTTTTAGTTTATCTGCTTAATGTATGAACTGAGCACTTTCATTTTTTCAAAAGTTGCCCATAAAACAGTTTTTCGCAAGTTAAGAAAAGGACGTTTTATTTGCACTAACAGGTATTTCTAAATTCCCAGGTTTTGCAGATAAACATTCGGGCCGCGAAACTGTTGCAGAAAGTTGGAAAAAAAAATCAATTTCAATCAATCAATTTTAATTGAAATACTTTTTTTCTTGACAACCTACTTTTAAAACGTCTTATTTTAAAACCTATAAATACGCGTTGGGAATAATTATTGCTGATTTAAATCCTGAAATATTTTAACTTCACTGTCATTTTAAGTAAAGAACAACAGTTTGCTTTAAATGTAACTTTGGAGAATAAGCTAATTCACATGTCCGTAATTTTTATTGAAATTCCGTGAAGTCTACACCTGGACCGGACAGGTATTTGTTTTGCATATAAATTTGTTTCACTGTATCAATACTGTACCTTTCATTCTATCCAAAACACTTAATAAAACGACTACATTTTTAAACTGTCACAAAAGTGTCACTTTTACGCATCAGCACTGGAAATAAAACATGAAATGGAAAAAAAAACGACGGCTGAAAAAAGTCCCTTAAAATTTTAAAACAAAACCAATAAAGGCATTAAACAGGGATTATACTGTCACCGATTTAACGTGACCAACTGAGAAGCAAATTTCACTTCTGCCACCTTTTTAAACCTCCTCTGTTCGTGAAGGAACAGACCAAACGGGGCGGTACCTTTTTTTCTGGCTTTTTTTATTAAATATTATGAAAACATGATTCTGAACAACATTCCATTTGGAAACATATGGTTTTAACTAAATGCGCCAGGACACTAAAACGGTTCGCGAATTAATATGTGTCAATATTGTAGACATATATAGCGCCACAGACTCCTGTGTAACCCACCCGGTCCGGACACCAGTATGTGTTTATCTTCTCATTATTTTATAACAGCCCCAACACACCGGAATAAAATTATAATTAATGCATAATACACAAGTGTATATATATATACACTTTCATTGCACTTTAGAGGTTTAATTCTAACTCATCTAACTTTATTACCCTCCCATCGTTTATGGACCGAATTAATTCACTCTTAAGCCACTTGTCCATCACTTCTCATTCTAACTACACTTTCAACGGAGCATTTCTAAATAATAATAATAATAATAATAATAATAATAATAATAATAATTTACCGGGAGCTGTGACCCCCCCACAAAACCAAACGCATATTGGTGTACATGCAGGGCAGAGGGACACTGAGGCAGAAGCACTGCATGTATGTAAACAGCAGATACATGCAAGTATCCAGGGAGGAGAAAAGTACTCGTTTGTCCGACGGTGGTTTATTAACAAGTAGCATCGTTAGTCGTGTTCAGTCACACTATCTACTCAAGTTACCTTAGACAAAAGAAGTTTGGTAGAAAACATTTGCAAAGTACTGTAAAAGTCGCCTTATCCCACTACATCTGATGAAGATCTCCAAGACATGGATGTGGACACAGATCATATATTCAGATTTACTTCTAAAATACGCTGAAACGAACAGTATCCGTTGCTTTCCATACATAAAATTGGTGCATAGATAATCAGCAGCAACTGCAGTCCTTTGATCAGTTTATTACTGGATGCCATTTCTCGATAGCAATACTATATCTATTTCTAGAACTGCAATGGGACAACAAATTTGAGTTTCTTATGAAACATATATCTTGCTCTGTTTCCCAATCCATTCTGATATAGTGCAGTCGGCTTGTAACCGCTTAATCTTAACAGAGAATATCGCACATTATTTGCATGCCGTTACATACAAACATTTTTAAGACATGGAAGTCATCAGTCAAAAAGGGCTTGCACAAAGAAAAGGAAATAAGAACTATACTCTACATTATTTACAAGTGAAAACAATTCATTGCAAAACCTGGCTCAGATTTATTGTTTTTTTTTCCTCGTTTTGCAAGAAAACGACAGGTGACAATCATTGCATTCGGACAGCAGACTGTAGCAAACTGGTTGGGGGGTCTAGAGTCCCACTTTAGGGCTTTAAATCGGGTACCCGGATCTGTGGAGCTAAGCTGGACGGGCGGTGGGGATCATGGTGGAACATGCGCCCCTCCATGGGGGGGGGGGGGGGGGTGGTCGTCATGGAGGGTCATACCATACATGTCCTGCATGCAGGGATCCTACAAAGTTGCTATACAAGACTTGCGATGGCCAGGTAGTCCTGTCACAACACGCGGACCCCCCGCAGTTCCAGTGGAGCCCCGCTCAGAATTTAGGCCCGTCACGTATAAAACGTATTGCTTCGTTTACCGACTCCAGTCTCAGGATCCACGTCTTTTCTCTCCGTGCACATCTTCTGACACCAACTCCACGCGTAAGACTCGCTTGTAAATATTAAGACACTTGACAACGAAGTCGTTTAAATCAAGACTTAAGAAAGTTGTGCAGTTTTCCGCTCCTATTTGTGTTCAGTCCTCAAACGCATTTTTAAGACTTTAAATCGGAAGAATGTGACAATGTGATAACCTGATTTTTTTCTACTTAAACGTGGCCTAATATAATTAGGCGCAATGCCCGCGATCGCCCCTCGCTCGAACCCTGTCCATGTATGGTCAGGAGTCGCCTCAGAAAAAAAAAAAGCGCAGCGCCCTTATTCTTTCACAAAATAATTTAGGGCTTCTCCTTTTTTTTATTTTAATTTAAAAGTAAAACGAGAACAAATTAAATAACTGCTGAACTGAGATTAGGTCTGGTCGACCTTACCCTTTGAGACCTGTTGACACTACATATACATGTTAAATATGAATATATTATTTTTATATGTACAGTATCCAAATTTGACATTATTCTCTACACTTAACTGTAAACAAAAGTACTGTGAAACTAGGAAAAAAATAAATACAAAAAAAAGTCGTCTGACGGAAAGAAGCAGTCTTAGAAAAGGAGTAGTTCTCACATGAAGAACTCCGCAGGGGGGGCCTTTCCGTGGCTCCCGCCGCCGCCGCTCGGCTCCCTGGAGGCGCCCGGGAAGCTGCGGCTCGCCAGCTTCTCGTACTTCTCCTTGTAGAGGTCCCGCTCCTTGGCCAGGCGCGCCGCCTCCTGCTTCAGCTGCTCCACCTGGCTCTGCAACGTGCACTTCTCGCTCTCGAGCAGGTGCCGCTGCTGCACGCGCTTGTAGCGGCACGACTGCGCGTAGCCGCGGTTCTTGAGCGTGCGCCGCTTCTGCTTCAGGCGGATCACCTCCTCCTTGCTGAAGCCGCGCAGCTGCCGGTTGAGCTCGCGCACCGTCATGCTCACGAGCTGCTCGTCCGAGAAACGGTCCTCGAGCCGCACGTGGTGGCCGTGGTGGTGGTGGTGGTGGTGGTGGTGCGGCGGGTGGTGGCCGCCGGGCGCCGCCGACAGCTCCTCCCCCGCGTACTGCTGGCCCCGGTAGCCCTCGAACGGCTGCTGGTGGTGGTGGTGGTGGTGGTGGTGGTGCGCGCTGCCGATGAGCGCTTCCACGGCGTCCTCCGGCGTCAGGTTCAGGGCCTCCGGGTTCAGGTGGTGCTGGTAGTTGGGGATCCAGTAGAGGTCCTCCAGCTGCGCCTTTCCACCCGAGTTCTGGCCGCCGCCCCCGTTGCCGCCGCCCCCGCCGCCGCCGCCGCCGCCCACCCCGTTGCCGGCGTTCTGGCCGGACTGCGCCCCGGGGCTCGGCGCGCAGAAGCTGGGCGACGAAGGCACCGAGGAGCAGGGCGTGCTGAGCGGCGTGGAGGACAGCGAGCCGGTGGGCAGACGGTGGCAGTAGCGCTCCGCCTCGGGCGGCTCCTTCTTCACCTCGAACTTCATGAGGTCGAAGTCGTTCACGTACTCGATGGCCAGCGGGCTGTTGGGCAGCTCGGCGCTCATGGCCATTTCGGCGGCCATGTCAACAACACCCGCGGGTGCTGTCAGTACGCGGGGGCGCGCACTTCGGCGCCTCGGCGACAAACCTGGGTGGGGGATCAGGGACAGAAATAACTTGTGCGCAACTTATCGAGCCGCACTTCGCAATTGTGCGCAGACCGGTGACGTCGCAAATGCGCCTATTCCTCCGCCCGCTTCTTGTTTGTTTTGGCTGACAGTCTCGTTTCGCCACCACGGGGACAGAAAGTTGACGCAGCGAAAACACCGCCCGTCCCGTGCGGGCGCCACTAGCTTCTCGCGCGCAAAACCCCGCTTCACCCGCAAATTACCGGCGTCTCGCGGTTCCCCTCGTGGCCGCCGCTTCCTCTCCGGCCGGCTTCTGCGCCGTTAATGTCAAAGTATGAATATACGGTGTAATAAAAGTCCTCGCTGGCGGTTAAAATGTAAAGTCCGCGATGCAAGAGAAAGCATGAATAAAAATTTCAGTGCCACAAAAAAAGTGCTTCACAATAAAACTCTGCAGTCCCAGAGGAAACTTGTGAGGAGTTTGGAGTTGAGGAGGGAGAAGGATGGTGGAGTTTCTCCCGGGACACGAGGACGACCCTCCAACTTTCTTCCTGTTCCTTCTTTCTTTAGGCTGCACATATATGTTAGACATAAATTGTTTTGTTTTGTCTATGGTTATAAATCTGAACGGAGGGACACGGAGCTCCTGTCGCGGAGCCGGAGCTGCTACTTCACACCCTCACGGTCACTGGGACGCCGCGCGGGGCCGGCAGCCCTTTTATACAGGCCGCCGCCGTGTCCCGCCCCCCCTCACGCGTGACGGCGTTACAGAGCCAATAGGAGGCGGGAGCGGCGGATAATTTGCATTTTCCTACGGCAACCTCTCGCCGGACCACGAGACCGCGCCGCGCGAAATATCAGGCTCCGTCACGCCCCCTCGCGGCTGCTCTTATGCAATTGCGCAGAGCGCGGCGTGCCGCTGTAAACATCAGACAAGTTTATTTTTAAAAACGCAACTTTACCGACAGGAATAGATTTGATCGCAACCCGCACATATTGAGCGACTTCTTCTACCCTTAGAAGGTGGGCTCATAAAATATTTCAGCATAAATCACATTTCCATCCGAGTGTGAACTCTGGAAACACTCGTCCGCAGCGCCTGTGAGGATTTGCGGCGAACCTCGTCGCTGACAAATCAATTGCGTCAAATAATGTAAATTACTGTCACATTCAGCCCAGTGACCTCCGTACAGTTTGGATGCGACACGGTAGCGCTCTTTGTTCAACAAGCTGCCCGGATGCTCCTGTTTAAATGAAATGTCTTTCTGTTTTACACTCGGTAATAAAAATTAAATTCATTACAGTGTACAACAATATTTTTTTTCTCTCGAAAATGTTGTTTATTTCTTCATTGCTCGTTTTGGTGGAAAATGCTAAAATAATCGACGACACGTTTCACGATTTCGTTTAAACACCCGGCTGGACTCGAATGTCACCACAGCTTAAAACGCTGTTCCACAGACTTAAAGATTAAAAGTGCACTTTTATGTTAAACATTAAACTGAAGAGTTCTCAAGGTTTAAACAACTTCACTTAACCACTTATGACTGAACACTGTTTTTCGAATTTAAATAAAGTGCCAAGATTGCTCTGTCATTTAAATTAGATTTATATTTAAAATACAGACAACTGTGTCGGATAATATTTTAACTTCATGTTATTTATTTTCGTATACAAATATTGTTCAACAATATAATAACTTTTTTTTTCTCCAAACAAAACGGAATGTGGGTTGCATAACACTGATAGACTTATAATGCATATAATATTTAGTTACAAACAAATAAAAAATGCATAAAAATAGTAATTCCTATTTTATTTTTGAAAAATTCAAAGGAAAATGGTGATGGTAATTTTTGCAGTGTTTAATACATATCTAAACAAAATGTCAGTGATCTGTCACTGTCCTGCGTGGGTAATTCACGGTAACATGACTATCATCAGCATCATCTTCAACAGCAACGTTAATAATAATAATAATAATAATAATAATAATAATAACAATAAATATTGTGCCAAACATGCAAAATATTATGATTTTTTACAAATCAGGTCATTTCACAGCAGCTGTAGGACAGAAAACAGTTCCAGAGCAGGAGTCGCTGTATTGTAGTACAAACTGAAATGAGGACAAAAGGTGTAAGCAAATATTTAATCTCTAATAATTAATCAACAGCTAAACTAAAAATATGAGACACGTGGAGACGGACATCAAAGTCCAAGTTGTATTTTTCTTTGCCAGAACCCCCCACTGGTTCCCGGGCACCAAGTCAATGCTCCGCTCGATTCAGGTTCACCTCCTGACAGTCAAACCCTGAGCACCCATGACAAAACACACAACCCATGGTCTACATCAGTAGGCCCAGGGTTCCACCTCGTGCTTCCACAGCTGCCAACACAATACAACACAACACAACTCTTCATAAGCAAATTTGTTTTTCAAGTCACACACTTGAAATTTTGCACAGTGGTGCTTCTCACTCTAAGTGAAGAAAGACAAGAGTCAGCTGCTGCTATATGTGAGCATCTTCATGCAAATAAGACCCTGTTTTTCCTTCTGGAACTCTGAAAGGGAGGGGTTGAAGAAGACTGTTCTGGAAGAAGAACCTGAACTGGCAGCAGAGAGGGGTGAACACACATCAGGTACAAGTTTGCGCCACACATTCACCTCTGAGAAGGTTCAACACACGCTAACATCCATAACGTCGCATGTGCGTGGCAAAGTGCATCAGTGTCTGTCACCCTCCTGACGAATTAGCAGGAAACTGTCTGAGTGGCGCACCTAGCAGCTTGTGTTGGGTTGGGAGTACTTGGCTGCTTCTAGTTTGAAGGCAGCACCCCCATGCAGCCACTACGCCTCTCCAGCCCCTGAAATTGTCACCAGCTCTGTCCCTGGTCATAGGACCAGCTCTTTCTTCAAACAGCATAGGGACTTTATGAAAGATGAGCTAATAACTGAATGGATCACCAGGTAGAGCAATCATTAATAAACTAGACATGTGATCACATCCTGTTCATTAACTAAAGTCCGTTGACTTTATCCTCAAGGAAGCGGCACAGACTGAATCGTACCCTGTCATATGCTTTGGAAAATCGCAGGTTAAGCAAAAATAATAACCACTTACTGGTCCCCGGCAAATAGCATTGTTGTTAAAGCCAATACCTTAGAAAATCTGGGTTCAAGTTCCTACTCCTGCTTTTGGAGAAAAGCATCAGGCGCTTATCCCAGACTGGAGAAACCAGCCTGCTCCTTTACTAGGTAAAAACACTGCATGGTAAAATGTATAAATTCAGAAGGTAAAGTGGTTTCGAGGAAAAAATCAGATAAACAGTAGTATCTTCAGCAGGTCTGAGCAGCAGTAGAGGAGGACTTTGAGAAGATCATGAGGGAATTGGCCGGCTCTGGTGAGGAGAGGCTGCAGTGAGCCGGGCTGGTGGACTCCTGGAGAGGCTGCGTGAGGAGATTGTTGAGCTGAGGAGGAGAATCGCAAGCTGGAGCACTTTTCACACACAGAGAATCGCATGCTTTTCCGTCGAGGGACGCGGTTGACTCCGTGTCGGTCTGTGGCGCTGCGGAGGTTCAGAGGACGTCTGTCTGGCCCGAAATCAGCTAGATGTCACACTTCACGCAGGGCTCTCTCCTTGCATTTGCGAACCCGGTGAATTTCAAGTCTTCTCGTGGTCTTTACTAAAGGAGAAGACAAAACTAGAATTTACTGTCAGCCCACCCCGTTCCTCAAGGTTTGTGACACACGTCATCATCCCGACTGAGTAGAGTTGGGGGGAGTTTCCAGAAGCACGGGTTTGTCTGCAGCAGTAGTTTATGAATTTAACTTTCGTTTTCTGAAATTGTTCTGTTTGCTCAGCCAAAATGTTTTCCGCATGACACGTTTTACAAAGTATGGCTGAATACGTGGACGGCTGCAGAGTAAAAGGATTTCCAAGAATGTGCCGTGTGTCTTTGACCCCTCTGGTCTCTTTATTTCTGCAGTGAATAAGGTAGAGGTTCTAGAACCAATGAGGAAAGACTTCCTTGATGTTACTATTATTATTATTATTATTATTATTATTATTATTATTATTATTATTGAGCTGTTTCAGTACCCAGAGATACTGCAGAAGAATAAATCACCTTAGTAGATTTCTACTAAATGAATATGATCTAAATTTATTATTATCATCACCAAAACTCTTCATCATGAACAACTCACAGTGGACACAGACTTTTTTATTTAAATACCAGACCTCTGTGGTTAAGGACAGGGTTAGGGCCTCCAAAGACAAAAAAAAAACCATCCAAGGAGCTTGACCAGGAGGACAAGAGGACAAGATCCAAACAGTCACCCTCCATGGAGGACAGAACACAAAACATTCATCTCACATTCTTCACTCTCCTGGCATCTTGGGTGGGATGTACTTTATACATTAAACTGACAACACAGGCAATAAAAAAAACCTTTTCAACGGAGACTGAAGTGAACCTCTGAGGTTTATTTGGAACTAATTCCGCCAAACGTGGCGGAACTGTTTTTGTCACGTAAACAGAACTTCACAATTCGACCGCCGTTTCGCCAGCCACGCTTTAGCTGTGTGAGTTTATTCTTGAAATTTAGCATCTTGACGAATCAGGAAGAAATAAGAGGGCATAGGTTTTGTATTTATTTTATTCTATTTGCGTCAACAGAATAGAGTATGAAGCAACTTTGAATGGCGTCCAAAGATCGCAGGGCAGCGCTCGGGCTGAGGCCCTAATATGAGAACTTCTAATGTTTGGGACACTTTCTCCCATTTATTATTCAATTAAAAAACTCTGTTTTATTATCACTGGCACCCCGTCGAGGGCCAGTTTCCCAGCCTAGCACCCTCTGCTTCCGGAACAGTCTCCAGGAGTGGTGAGACCCTCCTCGGGATGAGCAGTGACCCATAAAGGACAGAAGCTAAGGATGATATTTCCCTGTCCGATTTTATGAAACCGTACACATTTTTTTTGTTTGCAACACGATCGCAATCGTTGCCACATTTTTGTTTCATTTTCATGCACACACACACACACACACACACACACACCAGGCCAGGACACTCGGGGGTGAAGATAGATGAGAAGAATAAATCTCACGATAGGGCTTTTCAACTTTTAAGGCACAGAATCATTATGGGATTTTAATTATATAAGCAGGAGCAGAGCCATAAAGTGGAAGGTAAGCAATCTGTGGTGAAAGGCCACCTTTAAGAGGATCTGTCTGTGGCAGGTAGCTGTGGACAGCAGCTGAGCGTGGGGGGGGGCAGCGTAAATAAACAGTCAGGGGTTTTCATTGTTCCCCGTGTACAGAGGGAGTTTGCTAGTGCTACTGGTGCATTTTAAGTTAGCAAAGTGCCTATGATCAGCACACCAGGGCTCTGCTGATGAACAGAGAGAACAACTTTCCCTAGATCCCCCCCCCCCTCCCACTGGTCAGCCCTACACACTCCCCCATCCCCGTTACGCTGGAATTACCGCCCAGCCTTTCCGGTGCCTATAAGTAGTTATCAGTTTGATTTATCACTGTGGTTCATGACCCTGTTATATGTATTTCAGCACTTAACCCTTACAGACGCCTTTCTGTTTTTGCTGCTGTGGCCCCATAGCAGGCAGCCGATTATAACTGTATAACACGGTCATAAAATGTAGATTATCATCAGTATTGTGCTGCACTTTTTAACCAGCTTAATTCCTATTTATCACAAATTCCACATCTCGCTATTTATGGTCTGTAGACCTTGTGTGCTTGAAACAGTAGTACTTGTGTGTTTAAACCCCCGTATTCTGCTTTTGATGCTCTTTACGGCAGTTTCTTTTCTGAGAAAAGGTGGTCAGCCGGACGCAGCAAAGATGGGAATAAAACCAAACGAATGGTGATTGTAGTATAATTGTATGCATCCAGAGGGTCAATGTGGAGGGCCTCATGAAGCCTTAGAACAAGCGGATGGAAGAAACCGCCTTTATGATGAACACTGCATGAGGGTCGTATTTGATCGGGTCACAAGCGAAACGGCAAACAAGTCCGCCCACAGGGCTCATGGTGTGGATTGACATCTCTTCGTTTACCTGATGCGTTTCTCCAAAAGCAGCTTGCAATAAGTTACCCATTTAAACACCTGGATGGTCTTTAAAGGGTGGCGGTTTGGTAGGTTCTTTGGTCAAGGGTATAACTGCAGGAGGTGGGTTTTAAATTTAAATTTAAGGCCAAAGTCAGCAGGTTCAGCTACTGCATGTCCACGCCGTGTGTGTGTGTGTGTGTGTGTGTGTGTGTGTGTGTGTGCCTTCTGCGTCATGGAAAGCATCACTGACAGTGACAGGATCGTCAGTTTGCTGGACTCGGAGTCTTTGATAACTGACGGGGCTTCACTCACGGGAGCTGCTGTTGACAGCGGCTGAGAGAGCGGTGGAGCGACAGCGGGGCATACAGCAGTTACTCGGGCAGCAAAAGGTCTTATTCCAGGCGGGAGAGAAAGCTGAGCAGGTGGGAGAGACCTCCACAGCTGATACAAGACAGGGAGGTTTGCTCAGTGGTTGAATGCACCTACAGTATCCCCTCTTGGGGGGTGGGATTCCTGTACTGAGACGGAGCTGAACAGGTGTCACCAAAACCGACGCCCTTGTCGACGTCTCACTTGGGTTTATCCGCAAAAAGGGAGCAACAAGGAGAATGAGAGGAAGGCTGGACAGCTGACAGTGAGACAGTTCCCACAGTGATCGCATGTGCCCCCCTCTCCGCAATTGCGAGGAGAGCGGGGACGATGTCCGCACCTCACTGCCAGGTGAAACTCTTATCTCCCCGGTTTGGAAAAATGTGGCCGTAATTGTAACCTTGTTATAAACTAGTTAAAAGTTCTGTTGAAAAATCTGCATAATTCCGCAAAATGGGACAATGAAACATCATCCGTGGCTTCCATCTATTATGGTCCTCGGCTCATCCTGAGGAGGGTCGTGGGGGTGTGGAGACTATTCCGGAAGCAGAGGGCGCTAGGCTAGGAAACTGGCCTTCGACCGGGATGTCAGTGACAATAATAGAGACTTTTCTAATTAAATAATATATTAACAGGACACAGTAGAGTATCTATTATCATCCACAACACAACAAGTAAGAGCAGTTACCAAAAATGGATGGATGGATGGATGAATGGATGGATTGGTAGATGGATGAGGGATGTATGAATGGATGGGTGGATGGATGGATGATGGATGGATGAATGGATGATGGATGGATGATGGATGAATGGATGCACTGCAAACTCAAACATTGTAACAAAGTGACTTTTAACAATTTGTGCCAGACTTTGTCTATATTTTTAGTGCATTTTTTTAGAGAAATTCTCAAAAATATATAACAAAATAATAACGTTCGGTCCAATATCCAGTCACCTGAGGTCCGTTTATGCACAGATGAATTAAACACTTTTTTATGGAACAAAAAACTTATCGGCCATGAGGTTCCAAAAGGCTTTTGTTTTGGCCTCCCGGTGATAAGCAACAGTCTGTGGGGGAGGGAGACACAAGTTGCCGTGTCGGGAAGATGTGGACAGATGAGCGAACACCTCAGTAAAGAGCCGGGGTCCAGGCTGAATTGGTCAGGAAAAACTCGTTTCCCCTTAATGAACCTCCAGGGAGCTTCAGGATGCTTCTCAAAAATCCCCTCATTAGTAACACTTAACCACCCGAGGTTCAGGTGGGCCGACAGAAGCCGTTCTCATTACCCGCTGTGGACTTGGGCGTCATTGACGTTTTAGAAACCAGTAACAGAATTACTATAGTGCACTAACACTGCGGTTCTGAAGAGCACCACGCTGAAGGGCCGCTGCCTCACATCCATCTTTGTGTGGGAGACATCGGTCAACCCACACAACAGGTTTTGATTCAAATAACCTTAAATTAATCTTTTTGGACAAACATGGACCTGTAGCCCATATGTTGGGTATCATGAGCACCCTACTGGTGTTCCTTATTTGCCACACTCTTTCATGGGAACCTGCTCTGTCCCAACAAACATAAATCGATGCCAGTTATTTGCTCGCGTGGGTGATATTCCAGCAGTTCTTCTGTTCACATCCTCAGTTCTGACACGTGACGTTTAAAACAGAAGGAAAAGATGCTGACGGCGCAGCAAAGAAGCGGTGGCGTCAAAATCTCACGTGCTGAAATGACCGCTGATCCTCATCATAAACGGAAGCCCCCGGCGATGCCTTCTTCAGATATACATATTTTGGAGTCCCTTGTTTAGTGCGACTTTCTTTCGGAGCAACTCGACTTCGGCCGACACGGAGCTCTCCTGAACGGACGGGCGGACCCCAGAGAAAGCTGGCGCTAAAGTCGGATGTGTGACTCGACGCATCGAGGGTAAGGCATTTTGTAACATGCGCACAAACTATTAGGAACGGTTTGGAATTATGATATGCTTAGAAAATGAGAGGTATATTTTAAGAACGTGTGTTTTAATAAGGAAGTGGCCACTACAAGGAATGGAATGTGGGTGGTAAAGGAGGGCAGGGGGGAAAGTGAGGGGGAAGGGGGGGGGGTGAGCTTTTCCCGGAGCTCACAGGCTCTCCTTAATCTTCAATCCATCCTCCTGTCAGCAAACAGCTCAGCTGAACCTCTCGTTCGCACCAAACCAAATGTTATTGCCTCTCTAATGATTATTGCCGAGAAGCTGGACAGAACGGCTGGACAAATTAAAGCAGAGGGACGGGAGGGTGGGGGAGGGACGTGTCGCAAAGATGACTGGCTTCAATTTAGCCGCGGATTTAACAAGGCCGAAGCGGGTGTATTGTTACGTACGCGACACGCATCTATGGGACTGATTCTGGAGGACAAGGGTTCAAAAAAAGGTAAACGACCATCAGATCTCAGGCAAAAGAAACGGAGGCTTTGTTGTGCGCTGGAAGAGACGCGGTTCTTTTCCCATACGCGCGCGTGTGTGTGTGTATGTGTGTGTGTCAGTGAGCGTCTCTCAGCACACACGTGGTTTAGTGTCAACCAGAGAAGCGGCATTAGGCCGAGGCGCCGCGTTTGACACGCCCCGTCGCCCTGACGCACGTGGAGAAAAATACCCGCTCCTTCCTGTCGGTACCGAGCAAGAAAAGTGCCCGCCTTTTACTGTAATACGCAGGGAGGGGAAAACCCCTCTTTCATATTGGTGTGGAATGAGAGAAAAAACACCCGTTCCTGCGTATCAATACAGAGAAAAACCCTCGTGGCTTCGCGCCGTCACACGCTGAGGAAACGGCACTTGTTCGTCCCTACAAATGCTAAGAAAGACAGCCATCCTGTGGAGGACGGACTGACGGACAGACGGATTTCCTTAAGTCTGTAGAGGTGCTGAAATAATGAAGTGATGCAGAAGAATCACTGGGTGTGGAAAAACTTGCTGCTGGTGTTGCGTGTGAAGAAAGACGAATGACATCTGAAGGAATGCGTGAAATTCTCCGGTGTGGAGTCACAGTATTCAGCTATTTGTCATGCGATTCGGGGGACTTGGATGTGTGGGTGGGAGCCAAGGGCCCAGGTCCAAAAGAAGGTGATGTTCATATATTTCGTTTAAATAAGCGACACACACATAATAGGGGAACCACGAAATAAAACACAACGGGGCATTGTGTGTGAGGCCAGGAATGGTCAGAGCAAAAGCGCTTGTGAAAAACATCTACGCGTATTCCTCTGACCTCCTTGAGGGGAATTTATACTTGTCGTTACGACCTCCTGCTCCTTTTGAAGGACAAATACACTTGACGTGACCTTCGACCTCCAAGCTCTCAAGGAAACACACGTGGGAGCGCAAAGCATACGGTGCAACCAAACAACCTTTGACCTTTTGAGCTGTTGACTGGCTTCATCACCACCCTCCTGAGCCAGTGGGAGTGCTGGGCACGTGAGTGAGGCACCCTGGGTAATTCCCTGAGTCAAACAGAGACAAATTCAGGTGCCTCGACCAAGCACAGCATAGGGAACCTCAGAAGAGGCCACTGGATTTGTCTCGGTCTGGTCCAAATCGGCCCGGCGCTTATAGCCAGCTTATATTCTTTTTACGCTCCGTCAACGCATTACGTTAATGTTACATCACTTATTTTCCCCTCACGTCACTCCAAATAAAGTAACCGCGTGAACCCGCTTGCGATCATCTACCCATTTCTGCAGACTGGAGACCACAAGTGCCGAGAACAAGTGTGTGACAGTAGGAGGTGGGCGTGAAACCACAGCCCTTCGCGCACGTTTCCTCAGCGTCGTCCTGCAACCGTGTCACCGTTCGGCCTCCGGCAAAGGACGACACTCAGCGTCGACGTCCGGCTCGAATAATATGAAGGCGCACGGTGGCAAACAGGGATATTCCGCTCTGCTCGCTATTCTTTATGGAAGCCTAAAGAGCCGCCAGGAAATTTAATTGAATGAATCAGATCTAATTTACGATTTGCAGTTTCGCAGTCGGCGAGCGATTAAATGAGCCGCTCGCTGTAATTAGATCTACGAGTCGTCTACTGTGGCCTGGCCTGATCCTCATGTCATCCAGGGGCTTATCCGAATCCAACGACCAGCTCGACTCCTGTCTGCTAAACCTCAGAATCCTGACCCGTCTAGGATGTCTGATCCTGGGCTGCAGCTCCTCACCGATTCAGTCAACGGGTAAGAAATAGGGTCACGATGCAAATAGCAAGGCAGCCCTTAAGGTCAGTAGGGTATTACCGCGTTAAAATATGATCGCAGAACAGATATTACCTTTATTTACTGACCGGGCTGAGGAATTTTCCTGAGGTGACGTGCAACTTTGGGTTTGCGTACTAAGTTACATAGAACTACTTCACCATTTACACAGCTGATCGGTTTTAAGGGTCGAAACGTACATCAAGTTGGGGGCTTAAAGGTACACAGACGTGAGTACCGGTTCAAAACTCGGTCCTTCGGCTGGAAGGCAGCAACGCTGAGATTTACACTCCCCGCTGCCCCCGAAACACGCACGGAATTTGCATTTGCTTAAGTTACGGCACCAAATTATTTTCCTCCGCACCGAAGAGCATCTACGCTCACGTCGGTCCAAGCACAGTCGTTTCTCATTCTCCGCTCACCCGAAACCACAGGTCCGGCCTACAAACGCCTCGGATTTTTCGAGATTTACGGACTGCAGGACCTGCGAGTGCAAATTTCATCCGCTGCCTAAAAACCTGACTGTCGCGGTCAACGGTAAGTCAGCGTTTGCAAGGGGGTTCAAAGGAGCTCCGACGTGGCGGCAAAGGTAACCTGACTGGAATACGTCACGTATATTTGACATATTGAAAATTAATTCGCTTGTGTTGCCGCAAACAGGCGTTCAAATCATTTTATTGAAGTAAGACAATAAGCCGGCGTTAAGCGCGTTGTTTATTTATGTAACATTCGTGTGCTGTTAAACGCGGTGTTTCTCAGACATTTACGAGGGAAATCACAGTACGAAAGAATTAAAGACGTGAGTGAAAATACGGAAATAAAGAAGTAAACCATATCTGCACTGACATTTAAAAATGTAAAATCCTCCTCCTAACCGTCGTGCCCTGAGCAGGGGGTCGGCGATCCGGAGCGTCGCCCAGGGGCCACAAAACCACCCCTGGACGGGACGCTGCTCCATTGCAGGGGGAAAAATATAAAACAGGACGTTTTAGTAACGCTCTGTTCATTGTGGGCGGAAGCCTGCGGAGACTTGGCTGTACGTCTTGATGCCGTCCAGGGAATCTGCGCAAACAGGGTAACTGCGGACAACTTTTGCGCGTGGCGGACGATCTCCACAGCCGCCCCCCGGGGGTCTGTGGACGCGTGTATCCCTGAGGGCGCAAGTGTGGTGAGTGCTCACTACATGTGTAGAAGACATGTGTAAACTGGTAGTGTCATTCCTCAGGAGATTTAATCCCTCCCCCACCTGTCAGATAATTTAATTCTACCTTTTTTGGGGACAAGCCGGGGGTGCCAGAGCAGGTTGCTCTCAAAATAGTGCAAGGAGGATCGTGTGTCACGGGGAGCGCAGACCCCTGGCCTCAGTGCCCCCCCCCCCCCAACTGCTCGCCAGCAAAAACAACCGAAACGCCTCCCATTCGGAATCTGTTACAGGCCAGAAAGTCCCTGCTGCCCCATCAGAGCCCGCAGCCCTCAGTCCTCTTCTGATGCTGGATTACTTTATTCTTTTTATTAGAGGACAATTTTGTCCAAACCAACGACAACAGACAACAGATAAACTAGATATTTGCACTAAAACCATGTAAGACAGCAACTTTCCCCTCATGGGTCCACCACCCGTGCAGTGATAGAATCAGCTCAGTTTTGCGGACCACGGTACGTTTCCGACATCTCAAAATTGTCAAAATCCAGACCAGCTGTGTGTCGTCGGCATCACTTTTTCTGACCGGTCCACACAACTTAAATTTAAGCTCTTTCACTGAAGCGAAACCGATTCAGATAAGCTGCCGCAAAACACTGAGTCTTATACTCTGACCGGACGCCACGACTTGGCTTTGGTCTGCGGATGTGCATGTTCTCACACGGACGCCACCACAAAGATCACTTTTTCAGGGATGTTTGTACCCAGCCACTGCTCAGCAAGAACCCCGAGAAGCTCGGCCGGTACTTAAGCCGCGAGGTGCCCCTCTTACGATCACCTTGGATGAGCCAATCCATCACTTTGCCCAACGGGTCCCGCTGCAGTTCTGCTCCACTTAATATTCAATCCATTACAATTGGGGTCATTTTAAAAGACAATCCTGCTAATCCAGCTGCTGGCTCATCCACTCGCTTAGAGGAGATTTGTTTCCTCGCTGAGCACGAATTGACCGATGTGACGCCCTCATCCGTTCCTTTCGCTCACGCTCAACAACATGTACCGCTTGACCACAGCAAACTCCTCTCCTGAAAAAAATAGTCCTATATAACAGTTTAAGCCATTTCTGTTATAAAATCCGCCCTGCATCTTGATTTTGAAGCGGTCGTGGAGCTCGGCTCTCCCACGAAGCGTCAACTATAACGTATCTAATAAATGTTTAAATAAACGATCTGTGGAATGCGGGACAGATTCCACTGAAGGTCCGATGTGTCTTGACCCGGAGCTTTGGGGAGGGTATTTCTGACCTTATGCCCCCCAAAGAGCAAAGTGTACAGACACAGTCGTTCCGCTGTCACCTCCTCCCATCAAAACCACCGCCAGACAGTTTGTTGACGCTCAGCGGCCATTTTGTTTATCATAAACACGTCTTTTCCGGGTACCAATTCCCTGACCGCTTCTTGTTCTCTCTACATGCTTTGTTGACTCTCGTGATGCCCTTTAAAGGCACCGTAAACTGATCGTGTTGGCAAAAATGTACAAAGTACATTTTCACCCAAGAAACTGTCCAAGAATCTCTCCAAGAACAATCAAGTCGAGCAGCTTGTTGTACAGCTGAGCTGTAGACCTTCTCCTTAAAATGTGGTTGTAACAAACCAGATCCAACAAAGGCAGAAAAGTGTTCAAGGTTTCACTTAATTACACACACACACACAGAAGTCAATTTTTATAATAATTCTACGTACATATATATGTAATAATCCTACCAGAGGGCTGGGAGTTTGAGGCTATGGCACAGTATTTTTGCTGTTTTTTAGATTTTGCTGTTCCTTCTGGACCGAGACTGGTGTTGTCATTCCTGGGATCTGATGAATCCACTTCTCCAGCTTCGGGGTCACAGCCTTGAGTGCTTGTGTCACCAATATGACCACCTTGGTTTTCACCTTCCACATTCTCTCCAGTTCCTCTCTCATCCCTGGTGTTTCTCCAGCTTCTCACATTCCTTTTTCCTGATCTTTCTGTCTCTTAGAATCTCCACATCTCCCATTGCCAGTGGCCACACACACACTTAGTCACTCACACATTGACACCGTGTCAGCAATTCAGATTCTCTTGAAACACATCTGTGAACTGTGAGAAAAAACCAGAACACCTGGTGGAAACCAACACAGATATGAGAAGAACATGCAAGCTCCACCCAGACTGATCCAGATATCTACGTGCACATTTGCAGATAGAGTGATGTTTCTGCCTACGTTTCTCCTGGCGGAGGTAGTGTTATGATCCATAGGCTCTGGACGCTCTTCAGCCGAATGCAGGAATCTTATGGGACACGTTCACAAGCTCCAGTTAGGCTCCTGATATTTCCCTGTCGACACTTATAATTAAAAGAAGCGCCTGTTAAAACGAAGCCCCCCGTCAGCTCCTGTTACCCCACCTGAAGGCGTCGCGCACACCCGAAAAACACACAGATCGCCTCAGGAGGACTTGCGCTGTCCCTAAATCCACTGAAAAGCAAACAGGTGACAAAAATACACTTTGAGGCTGGAAGCGGCTCCCACGGACGACACACACATTTGCACGTGCTGGTGAGGAGCTCCCGCATTTTCCCCTTTCTAAATCATTATTTCTTTTTGGAACAAAACTTTTTCTCGGATTAAAATCTCCTTCCTAGCAATTGGGACGCGAGGCGGAGGGAACGGCGTGGTAAATTCCGGGGGCGGTCTCCCGATCCAGTCCCCTCGCCGCTAAACGCACCGGAAAGGAAGGTCGTCACATGCCAGACAAAGTTACACGTTTTCCACTTGATTTAAGGAATGTCGGCGACGTCTCTGGGGCCTATTAGAAACCTTTCTGCTCGGCGTGAAGGGCACGCGTCAGCACATTTTACATTAGTAGCTGGTGGGGGTTGTTAACCCCTTCGAGTCCGGCGCGAGCGTGTCTGCCCGTGCTCCGCTGGACTGCCGCGCTCAGCAATTTTCCCAATACACAATTATACGCCGCTATCCATCATGTATGGGAGAGTGCTTTTCGAGGCACACCAAAAATTACAGACCTAAGCACTTTCACATTGACAGAATAAATATTAATTTTTTTCTCTCTCTCTCTTCTATAAACTCAGGTTCCACCTGGGGTGTTTAATCCCACCGGTGACACCGTGAGATTTTTAAAACTTAAAGGAAGATGGGAAACGCGAAGAAAAGGAGGCAAGGGGAGGGAAAAAAAAGACGACGACTGCTTCTTGGAACACGGACACACACCTGTGTAGTAATGCAAAATTCCCCGGGTGTTTTTTAGACATAAAAATGTGAGAACATGATGTAGCTGGAGTCTCTTACTCGCACCCTGTAAATCAATTGAAGTCTGTCATGCAGTCCAGTCTTTGGTTACCAGCCTTCCTGTGTTCATCTCCATTCTGCCGGGAGGTGTGACCGATGTCGACTGTGACACTTTCACAGGTTCTACCGAAACTGCCACATATTAACAGCGGCCATTCCCACTCACAGGGCTTAAGCTTATTCCCTGCATTTAAAAGCAGCTCAAGATACTTCCTTTCCTTATGGTGATGATTTAAAAATGGAAACCTTTTTTTTCAACACAATAAAGACCTCAGAATATTACTTACCACGTCTATTACGTGACAACACAACACAGGTATCTAATGCCACCTGAACAGCGTATAAGACACGAAACCAGGGTGTGTTTGCAGACCAGCGAGTGTAAAAGCTGAAGTGATGAGAAGATTAGACAGCAGCTGAGACCAGACCCACATCTGGAACCTGTGCAGGTGTGGAATAGGAGTTATAAACAGATCTTTATGTGTGGATACTCGGGAGAACAGTTTTGAATAAGGTTATGTTTGGCGATCTCACTCTGAGCGGCGTCACATGAAACCGAGGTCTGGAGTAAATCCAGCCGAGGAAAGAATCTTTGTCTTCTTTACCCGTTTCACCCCAGGTAGGGTCGCGGCAGCTAGAACACCGAGCAAAATTCATTTTTATTCATCACCAGTTACTCGTTTTGTTAAAAATCCCCGCTTTTTAACATCGTTATTTCTCCTTAAATTAAAAATAGTTCGATTCAATTCAGTTTTTTTTTATAGAGTCTTCTTCTCACGCAGCAACTCAGAGCTGAACAGCAGATCAAGATAATGGATCAGAAAACAAGTATTTAGTGAAGTTATACAGGACTGTGCAAAAGTCTTAGGCACCTGTGGGAAAAATGCTATAAAGCCAGGATGGTTCCAGAAATAATGCCATAAATACTTATTAATCAATAAACCTTCTAAAAAGTGCAGAAGACAAAAAATCCCCAATCAGATCAATATTTGGTGGGACCACCCTTTGCCTTTAAAACACTATCAATTCTCTTATGCAAACTTGCATGCAGTTTAAGGTAGAGGTTGGTAGGTTCTTCCAAACATTTTGAGGAACTGGCCACAGTTCTTCTGCACACTTTGACTGTCTCTGCATGTCCTCCCAGACTGACTCGATCATGTGGAGATCAGGGCTCTGTGGGGACCAGACCATCTGTTGCTGAAGATAGTTGTGTATGACTGAGATTGGGTGTTTGAGGTCATTCTCAGGCTGCAGGATGAATTTATGACCAATGAGAAACCTCCCTGATGGTAGATAAGAATCTGCCTGTACTTCTCAACACACATTGAAGCTGCACGCCTAAGACTTTTGCACAGTACTGTAGATAAAGGTTGAATGTGAGAACAACTATACAGGGTATAAGTGCAAAAGAACCTGCTGGAAACTGAGGAGAGGAAAACAAAAAACTCCCACCCAGGAGGTGAGGGAGAAAAATAAACCTCTGGGGTTCTGAGTGCCAGCAGCCGCCCCTCTCCTGGGTTTCTACATAGGACAACACTGCGTAGGACAGTGAAGCTGAGTCATGTGAGGTTGAGGTGCAGGTGAGCTGAACACACCATCAAGGCAGGGGGTCCTCAGCTCCCGGCGACATGGATCGCTCTTCTGGCCTCTAGTACAACTGCTACAGAAACAAGGGTTCGAACGTCCGCGGAAAATAGCCGTGGTGGGGAACAGGATGTTGAGATGACGGCGGCTTAATTCACGTCCCCCTCTGAACGTCAATTTAGATACAGACCCCGATAAATTTGGATGGACAAAGCAAATCTACAGATGCAGACACTGACTTTCAGCCACACCTGCGCAGCCCAAGCGAAGTCTGATTTATTTCTAGCAGTGGGCAGAATTTCAATTAAAAAAAAGAGAAATAAAAGTGAGCGTTTGCAGGGGCATTAAAAGGTGAGAGCAACGTGTTGGCATTATTTTAGAAAGCGATCTGGCTTTTAAGCTCCCTTTGTGCGATTGTGGACCTCGCCTTATTTACCCCGCTCTCGCTCCGAATATAAATATGGGCAAGAATATGAAGCGGGAACCCAAGATGCCTAAAGTGGAATATCATGTCGTCTGGGATCAAATCCTATCTGCCTAATTAACTGCTACAGAAATATTTACCCAGGCAGGGACTTGTACTGATATCATGATGTGTTTATGTGCTGCATGCCTGGATGGCTGCCAGGAACAGTGAGGTGGGGGGTCCTGTTTCAGGCTTATTCGGGGGCTTGTGTGCCCCACGAAGCTGTGAGATCAGGTTCCCCCTGTCTTACATGATGTGGAGAGGGGCACATAAAATAGCGTGGTGTTAAACTGAGCTTTTTGGACCTGGGGATGCAGACATGGGTTTGGCCGGATTGGTGGTGGGGGGGGGTGGGGGTTATTCCTAAATTGGACAGATTCAAAGTGACAAGATTCTCTGAGCGGATGGACCAACAGGTGATGAATAGCCGGTTTGACGGTAGGGTGATAAACAGGCTGGATATGAAAGATTTGGATGGTGTGGTGTTGCAGCGACTGGTATTTGTGCCTCGCAATGCTCAGGATGGCCAACCGGACAAGGGTTCGGTTTGCATGTTCTTTCCATGTTTGCGGGGGACTTCTCTCTGAATCCAGAGTTGGACCGGTGACCCTAAGGTGACCCTGGTGCGAGCAAGTGCGTTACTTTTCTCTGCATTAAATGGAGGGTGAGTTGGCCGTAGAATTTAGACTAGTGCATCCAGCACTGAAGGTTTCCTTTGATAACGTTGTCATCAAAATAACTACCTATTAATACCCTATTCATACCTAATAATCACTGTGCGTCACTTTGGAGGAAAGCAAATGGAGGTCAGCTGACTGGGGGTTCGAGGCTTGTACTGGGAAGCGGAGGTGTTGGGCCGGTGTACCAGGCAGAAGGTGGCTTTGTGGGTTCTGAGGAGATGTTTGAAAGCGAAGGTGTTTTGTCTGCTTTCTTACTCAGTTCAGCTGTGAACACAGTCATATGTGGTAAAATGGCCCAGCAGAAGTCGGTTTCTCAGCTTTTAAGGCTGGTGCCAAGACTCAGAATCTCATTCTTGCTCATCTTCTCCTGGCTCATGGTGAATGTGCTCTTCTGCTGCTGCAGATCACGTCACCAACTGTGACACACAAGCACCCCTGTGCTGCCGGCGGTGACAGTTGATAACACATGATGTCTGTCCGCTGCACCTTGCTTTGGAGAGGAGTACCAAGTAGCACAAGGATTAACATCATCAGCTTTTAAGTAAAGGTCCTAATTTTCTATGAACTATCCAAATGTCCGATTACATAAACTGCAAAAGCCAGAAGGTGTTCAAACTGCACAGACGTATGTATTTGTTAAGCAATGAAAAGTGCTGCTGTTTTAATGCAGGGTAGACTGAAGGTCTACTGAGTGACCAGATGTTGGAATGACTGGAAAATTCAGTCACAATGTTTTATTTTTTCTTCTTTTCTCTTTTTAAATATGGATAATATTCACATGGCAGTATAAATAAATAAATAAACAACATGGTGATTTTCAACCTTAAAACTGGAACTTAAAACGTTAGAAATATATTTTTGGAACCACAGAACTGGAAACGTGACATTATTTGCACCCTCACATGAAAATCACTACCGATTTTTCTCCCTACTGGCAGGGAATTTTATGAATTGAAACAATTTTTTTAAACAAATAGCTTGTGCAGTTGTAAATACCGCACACAGTAGAGAACAAACTGCTAAAATTGCTCAAACATTTTATTTGCATACGATGAAGTTACCATCTTGTCAACGTTTCTGAAAATCATACATATGATAGATTGGATTAATTTTAATACTTTGGACAAGTAAGGATTAGCTGTATTGAACAGTAAAGCATCTCCACATGGAAGGCAGTCGCTCACTGCAGCACCCGTCCCGATTCTTCGGGTTTATTCAGAATCAACGCAGCTGCAAGGTGGAATATTCCGGAGATCCTCCGTGCCATTTTGGGCCGTGAACCCGCAGCCCTTTTGTGCTCTTTTATGGTGACTAAATCACTCTGTCACATCCCTGTCAGAAAGATGACAGCAGCAGCATCGCGCTGCCAAGAAAGTAACACCGCAACCCCATGACCCCCTGGTCTGGAACCATCCTTCTCAACCACACCCGCACATCCTTCGACCTGCTGCTGGCATGGTAACACGCTTGGGAGCACCTGCGACGAGGGCCAAGCTGTAACCTGATAAGAGGGACTTCACCTGCTCCGGGATGTCTGTGTCAAGCTGTTAACAGATCATGTACAAGGAGAGCTTAGTTGTGGTGTAACATGGCCCTGCACATACGTTCCCACAATCTCGTGCACAGCAGGCGGGGAGGGGCAGCTCCGTGGCCCTCGGCAGCAGCTGGAGGAAATCATCCTCAACAGCGGCCGTCACCAGACCCTAAACCCAGAGGAGACGTGGGTCACGTTTCTCCTTTCGAGAAGAAGTAGCTGAAAGGCTGTCGCTTTCAGATACTGTTAACCAACCATTAGCTACGAGCACAGCTACTGGTCCGTGTTTTTTCTCCAGCTTCACTCAGCGAACGTTTTCAGTCGCGCGTGGAAAAAAAAAAGAACGATGTAAGGACGCGACGGGGTGAAGTTGGAGACTCGGGGCCTTTTTCGTCTTTACTTAAAGATCCTCGAGCATGCGGAACGTACACGAAACCATGTGTGCCAACACATCGACCGGGTTGTTTTCGGTGAGAGCGGTAACCGATAAAAAAGCGCCTCGGTGACATTTTGAAAAAGATCGGGACGGTATTTTGGTTCCTCTGCAGTGATTCAATGCGTTAGATATGACTTTCCGCATCTTTTATTGCGTGAAAAACAGAAATTTGAAAAGCTTTGTGGCATCCGCCGGATCTAGGGACACGTGGGAGAAACGCCCCAGGGGAGTTGCTCGGGGGACTGACGTCGGAAGCGGAGGTGAAACGGCTGCCTGGAAGTATTTGTCGGCCTGAGGTCGCCGTCACGGAAGCTCCTGGTCTCCTCTTGAGAGGGCAACTCACCCTGTGTTAGGCAAATCGCAGCGGTCGGATCAGTACCCCCATCATGTCCGGGTGCCCATTATCGCCTGTCCCCGGGACGCTGTCTGGACCGATTGCCTGTAAGTGGCAGTTTGGATCTGGACAATGCGAGGCGACCGGGGCTAATTACAGAAGAAGAATGAGCCGGAAGATGGCGCAGGTTTTAATCCCGACGAACTCCAGATCAGAGCTCAGATGCACCCCGCTCTCTTTGTGTGCTTTTAATAGACTGTAATGAGGCTGGAGAATGGGAAGGTCAGGTGTGGAGAGACAGCAATTACCGTGACTGAAAAGGCAAGCTGTCCTGCCAGCTGAATGGAGATGGACAGGCCGTGAGATGGTGGCGGTCTGCAGGCACTTAAACCGAGCTTAGTTTCCTCTTTGGCTTGTGAGCCACACGCGTCTGTGCGGATGTGTTTGTTCGCATTTAGTCATTTGGCCGAGCATTTAGCTTCTCTTCGTTCTACCCCTCCATACAACGTGGTAACTTTAACAAGATCTATTTCGGGCCAAAGTCTCGATCAACAGTGACACCGGGGGCGGCACTAGTGTGTCCCGTACTGTACAAATTGCGCCGTGTGTTAGAAACGTCCAAATCAATGACAATTGAGTGTTTTCTAAACATGAAACTGGTGCCTACGGTGTTTACCCGTGCTGAAGTCCTGGGTTCACAGCCATGCGGGTGTTTTCCGAGGGACTGGGAGCACATTATTTACCCCCCCCCCATTTAAAAATAATGGGAAATGGACAGTCGGTGTCCGCAGTTTCGGCATGTGGAGCTTTTTCCAATACACTTCCCCTGCCGACGTGCTGACCGAGTTTTGGCAAGTTGGCAAAGTTTCTCAGAGCGGAGAACAAGCAGGCGGTTTACAAAATGCGGCCTGATCATGGATTCATCGGCACTCGCCCCGCCTCGGTGGCCCTGCATCCTCAACCATCTCTTTTGCCCAGGCCTTCCCTTCGTTCACACCTCTCCTTCTCCTTGCATAGCCCCCCCCATTCTCTTCCCTCCTCTTACTCTTGTCCCCCACACACCTCACCTACCTCACCCCATCATGTCATGGCACTTGGCTAAATTGCCTCCCTAATGGAAAGGACAGCGCTGGGAGAAATGGAGGGAGCAGAACTGAGCAGAGGAGGAAATCAATGAGATAATAGCCGAGGCAGAGGGCGAGAAGGAAAAAGAGGGAGACCAACCTTGGAAGAGATACATGCAGATATACATATGCATCCATCCTCCTTTGTGGATGCTCCACCCACCTCTCCCTCCTGGGGGACTGTAATGGGTGGGTGACAGTGTCTGTGGAGGAAGCCCCTGTAAATCAGCATCAAGGATCAGGCCTCGGTGGGGCTAAGCGCCAGTGACAGTCTCTCTCCCCGGGGGACTAAGAGGTACAAGGCATGGGACGGAGGGGTGGGGGGGCAAGGAGCCAAACCCAAGGATTAGTTGAGCTTCTTTTCTCATCTCCTGCCCCCCCCTTTAATAGGAAGCATGAACTCTGGCGTCAAAATCATTTCCAGCCCATCTGAAATACTACAGCAAATTACCTTCACGTCAACCGGGTGGTCAGCCGACCAATTTCCGCCAAATAGAAGTGACAATAGTGCGGAATTTATCACCATAACCTTGACCCCCCCCCCCACACATATCCCAGTCCACACCGCCTCATCTCCCAGGTACAAGAGAGGGTCTAAGTGAACATGGTGGAAGAGGAGGGGTCGACAGTTAAAAGCAGGGTCTAAACATAGGAGTGTGATGGCAAGTCTCAGGGAGGCAGGAGCACCACATCTACCAGATCCACTGCTGTGCATCCAGGAGGCTTTAAGCAGGACCTGAGAGTTTAGACTTTTACAACTCAGAATAATAGTAGATGTGACAGATGGGTCACACGCAGAGGGTTGACTCTGGGAAGCAGGCTGTTGGGAGCACTCAGAAGGGGATGGGCAACCAGGCCCAAGAATTAAGCTTTAAACCAGACGGTTGCCAATTCCAGTCCCAAGAGGAGCTCTGTTTACATATGCCTAAGGCAAGGTAGTTAATCTCAGCACCACGACTCAAACATCGAGTCTTATGGACACATAGAGCGTAAAGCAGTACAGGTCGTCTGTCTCGGTAATTGTTTAAATAAAAGAATTAGTGCTTTGCGTAGTGATGATCAGCAGCCTACCGGCGAGTGGGGGGGTGGGGATGAAAACCACAGATTTTTCAACTGTCTATCGACATAAACACGAGTGGCATTCTGTTTCCTGCAGCTGCTTGACCATGCAGATGTTCGCTTCTGTGCTCAAGCTCCGCAGCAGGGCCGGAGAGAGATGTCAGAACGCCGGGGTAAAATGATGGGACTGTGGAGAAGGGGCGCCAGCTGCCCCGTGTTGCTCTACGATGCAGTTAGGATGACTTCCAACTTCCACACTGATCAGCTCGACACACCCCACCCTGTGCGAACGTGTGAATTTTTTTTGGTTTTCCCTCCTTTTGTTAACACCACGGTTCAAGCGATGACAGCTGTCGAATCCTCCGAATGGGTGTGTTAGTGTGTGTGTGTTACAATCTGCACCCCTGCATGTCTGGGTGTCTTTTATAGTGGGTAACTGACAGCATTAATGGGGCAACCAGCAGTTGGTTGAAACTCGCGTGTCCCATTAAAGAACGTAAGAGTCCCCAGCGACTCTGTCATGTATGAATTACAGATTCCAAGACTTGTCCAGTAATGAACTCAGCAGGGAGAGAAAGACAAAGAGAGAGGATGAACACATCCCCCCCAGACTTAGGCTGATACTGGAGAGCATCCTTACCTCCTGCATCTCGGGCCGGTATGGGAGCTCCTCAGCAGGTAGTGAAGTTGGCCCAGTCTGTCACCAGGACCACACCCCCTCACTACCCACCATCCAGACCACCATCAACAAGAATCAGGACTTTTCACAGCACCACCACGGACCCCTCCCACCCTCCATTTTCACTGCTATTGCTTCTTCTCCTCAGTCGGCAGCTGCCTGACTCTACAGCTAACTGTAATCCTGAATGATCCCCAGGAGTGCTCTACACATTGGCGCTGAATTAATATTGATAAAACACTCTGCATAACCCTTAAAGGTTTGCATGTATTCATGTGCACAGGCAGCCGTAGCAGCAGAGCAGCAACAGAACAGTAAGGACACGCAGATGGAGGTGAATTAAAGTCGGCGCTGCAGTGCATTTGGGTGATAAATGGTCTCGCTTTCCTCTTCGTGACGGGGGAGAAGTCCGGGGGTCACACTCTGAGTTCAGAACTGCTTGCCTGGACTGTTTGTTTCCAGTAAATACAGCACTAAGCTGATATACAGAAACATACTGCATAAAGTTGCCGTGAGCCAAATGTATGTTCTGCTAATTTATTAGGATTTTTCATATTACTATGTTTAAAAAAAATGTCGTTTAGACGACATATTTATTTAACAGGCGCTTTTCTCCTAACCAATGATTATTAACCGGTATTTAGCCTGAACCGTTGGCCCAGGTGACTTACAGCGCCGTACAAGGTTGACTAAATTACCCATAATCCCATTTACGCACCAGAACAGCGCCACCCTTAGTTACACAGGCGCACAATGAGGGCAGTTTGTACTGACTAGTCCATCTGAAACATGCGCATTTGGACTGTGAGAGGAAACCCACTCAAACGCCAGTGGGCTTCATTTGAAATCACAGCACAGGAGCTCTGAAGCACCAGCGGCACCATAAAACTCAAGCAGTTCTGATAAATAGTTCTATAATGAAACATTTATGAGGTACCGAAGTGTAAATTTATTGCCCCGCGATGGACCTGGGTTCATCCACTACGCTTCCAGGATACTGCAATGGACACACACTTACAGACAAAGGGGTGAATGAGAAAATGCTAATCTTTCAAACGCTCTCGCCTGCATCAGAGGTGCTTAACTTGAGGTTCAAAGGCTCCTTTGGAGGCCCACGGATGGGTTCCGGAAATAAACAAACAAATAAATAAAACTTTCCTACCACTATCTGTCTGCTCACCTCCAACGCACCGTTTTAAGTAGTACATTGGAGCACGTTTTATATACTTTCAAAGTTGCCACATAATGAACATCCCTGCAATAATAATATGCCGGGGTTCGAGACATTAATCTCACGGTTCTCTTCGGGTTTTTTGTGTTCTACATAAAAAGGCCAGACTTCACACTGAGCATTTTAATTGCTATTCCGGTTATCATCACTTAGTCAGGTTTTTCTTCCCGTGTTTAATAGATGTATGTGTTTGTAAAGCTGGATATTTGGGTGCCAACTGGTCGTGGTTCTGGCCAGCTGATCCAGCTCTCGATCATCAACACGGCTGGAAGAGAAACGCTGCTTTGAGACACGTCTCGTGTCCATTTTTAACGTTACTTCCAAACCCATCTGGCTTGATGCCCCACTTCCTGGCTTCAGCTCTCGGAAGAGTAAAAAAAACAGTCATCTCTTGTATTACTGCAACCCCCCCCCCGTCCCCCCAAGACGGCCTTCTTAATCAAGCACCACTTGTTTTAATAATCATGTTATAAAAACCCATTTTTTGCCACCATAAAGATAACTTGTTGGTGTTGCTGGGATTTATTGCGTCCTGTAATCTCAGGCTAAACAGTATGTTATAGTGGGCTCACGACTGGGGGGGGGGGGGGCGCGTTGAATCTTTATACCAACTCATAAAATACATAATCAGCTGTTTAAAGTGTCAGAATCTAAAGCTTTTATGCTCTGTTTTCCTGGCCACTCGTCCCACGTGGACCAACCTCTGGCATCATGCTTGTTCCCACAAACGCTCCGATTCTAAAATGTGCAAATGTTCCTGAAAAACATTCTGGAGGCAACAGGATTTTAAAAGGAGGGAATTTCTTCAAGCGATTCTAGTGGGTTACTAATGTTAAACATCTCTTATAAACGTGGCCTTACATAGTTGAAAACATCATACAAACCAGGTCCCAGGGTTGCATGTCATATATTGCTTTATACAGCTGGTTATTCAGCGTTGAACATCCAGTTATGTAGTGTTGGGAGGACATGACAGCCACATCGATTATGGAGGAACTTTAAAAACAAAGAAACAAGCTAAACTTTTCTAGTTTCTACTCATGTAGTTCAGCCAAAAGTTTAACACAGGTAATATCCATGTACAGTACTGTGCAAAAGTCTTAGGCACCTGTGGGAAAAATGCTATAAAGCGAGGATGGTTCCAGAAATAATGCCATGAATACTTATTAATCAATAAACCTTCTAAAAAGTGCAGAAGACAAAAAAAACCTCAATCAGATCAATATTTGGTGGGACCACCCTTTGCCTTTAAAACACCATCAGTTCTCTTATGCAAATTTGCATGCAGTTTAAGGTAGAGGTTGGTAGGTTCTTCCAAACATTTTGAGGAACTGGCCACAGTTCTTCTGCACACTTTGACTGTCTCTGCATGTCTTCCCAGACTGACTCGATCATGTTGAGATCAGGGCTCTGTGGGGACCAGACCATCTGTTGCTGAAGATAGTTGTGTATGACTGAGATTGGGTGTTTGAGGTCATTCTCAGGCTGCAGGATGAATTTATGACCAATGAGAAACCTCCCTGATGGTAGATAAGAATCTACCTGTACTTCTCAACACACATTCAAGTTGCATGACTAAGACATTTGCACAGCACTGTAGGTATGGAAACACCAGGATGGTGACTCGGGGGTCCTTTGCATCACGCAACACCTCAGCAGTAAACCGCACCCCAGAGCATTAAGCCTCGTGTAAACAGACCAAACAAACATCGATACGCAAAGTTAGATATGCCCACATTTGTGGCCTTTCTGACAGAAAGAGAGTGAATTGATCACAATCACAGATTTATGATCAGTGGGGGGTCAGGTTTGCAATAGATGCTGCAACAGGCCGTGAGGAAAAGAGAATATGACCAGCAGACTGCGAGAAACAAGGTGAAAAAAGATTGTTCAATTAAAACTGAAAAAAGCAGTTTCCTAATAAAAAAAATATTCCTCCTCACAACCTTCAGATTTATAACACCTTTTGATCTATGTGTGGTCCATTGTGGGGTGGAGGTGAATCCAGCAGCAAGCTTCCGACCAAAAAGGGGACCACAATGGACCACAACAGACCACAACAGACCACAACAGACCACCAGCACTGCTCCTAAACCGCCACCTCTCCCTAGAGTCAAAATAGGGCCCCTTATTGATGCATTTGGTTGCACCTGATCATCGTGAAGCCGATTTAGGGCTACGCAGGGGCGGAGCAACTGTCCATCACACTGACCCCTCCCCTGCCAGGATAGTAATGCCCACCATCTCACGATGTACCCCACTCTAATACTGTGTTCCGCTAACCTTTTAGCTGCTACTGCCACCCATGCACACGCTAAGGGGACATTAGTGTGAACAATTCACCTAACTGCACCTTTGGATTGTGGGAGCACCTGAGCACCCTGGGTATTTAAAAAAACCATCTCGGGATGGTTGACTGCAAACCTGCAAGGCTTTCCCAGTTCTGTTTTTTCCATCTTGCGCTTTTCTGCCAGCGGCCATTATGCTAATGACAGAGCGCGTTGGGCCGCAGCCAGGCCGTGAACTCGGAGATCCTAATGGATTAAATCAGCAAGATTAAAAAACATCAACATTAAACTGGAGTGTTTGACTCCACGGGAAGGAACCATTTGTAAGGCATTTGTGGAAGTTTAAATACTTTGTAATGGCGCCGTTTGCCAAGCCGGCGTGGAGCGAGTGCAACAGAAAGAGCTTTTATTGCGGCGACTCTGCTAGGAAAAATGAAGATCGTCTTCGGCAAGACGTGGCAGCCGCCGCGGACACGTGAACTTTCCTTTCGTTTACAGTCCATTGAAAACGCCCCGGCATTTCAGCTGAAGATGGACATGAACGTTTTGTGATAAGATGGGCGCATGAATAGGTGCTTTGCTGGACAAACAGTTCCAAGTGACTGCCTTGTACTTCCATTTAACGTGTTTTCTAAGCCCTTATCATCCAGATAGCACGGCACTTAGAGTCGTATGACTTGTGCACCAGCTTCTCCAAGGTACAGGTCAGGGTCAGGGTCTCGGTTGTACCGTCATGTGCAAACCAAACAATCTCACCAATGATCCATAGAGGTGTTCTAGGTCAACTTTGAGTTCTGTAGGATCCCATAACATCTCCTTGACAGGTTTAAACCTCCTCATTTCCAACCGGCACCATCTTACTTCTGTTCAGTGGTGCCTGAAGACGGCTTTTGCAGGGAACGATCGAGATTCTGATCTTCCAAATTCCACATTTGTGTTCACCTCGTCAGCCGCCCCTCGTCCTCAGAAGATCTGAACCCCCCACCTCCTTCCTCCCAAACTGTCACCACACTGCTCCTCCTCACTTCTCCTCTCTGGAATCTGGACCAGCAGCGGTGCAGTGAGCAGAGAGGTTGGGACCAGTCAACACTATTAATGGTTCTAATTAAACCACTTAGCTGGGAGTCAAGTGGGGCACCGTCTGTGTGGTTGTGTGTGTGTGTGTGTGTGTGTGTGTGTCGACAGGGAGGCAGATCAAGCCTTGTGTGCTTATGGTCAGCATCCACCAGGCCAGACCCCTGCAACAGCACAGCGGGGAGGAGAAGTTTCTGCAGCCGCCACAGAATTTGGACTAACTGGTAAGACAGCAGACACTTTACCAGCTGAGGCTGGATCTCACCAGTGTTGCTCGCATGTAAAAGAGCAAAAGAGAAGCTTGCAACATTCACATGGGGGCGGAAAAAATCAGCAGAATGATCAATATTTTTCAAAAAAAAAAAAAACCATATCTGCGCTGCTTCAAATACCCAGCTACACGAATGTGTCAAATACAAAAGTGTAAAGATACAGCCAATTTCATATCTGCAAAGCAACTTCATTCAAACTTCAACTTTCATCCAAGCCTGCAAAAAAAAGCCCTTAAATCCTTGAACATTTTATTCTAGGACAGACTTGCCGTTGTCCTTCCAGGTCCAGACATCGCGAAAATAGCTCACCTGACAGCATCATTTGAGGAACTTTGCATATTAGCGCGAAGCTAATATGATCTTTATTATGGCTCATCGCTGAAGCACCAAAGCAGCAGAAATTATCTGGGGGGCATCACTTCCAGTTGACGTGAATCACGTTTATCGGCCCGGTTGTTTCTACACGAAACGCGGAAGCGTTAACAATCGGCGCCATGAGAACACACTAACACAGGGCCCGTCCGTTTTCCCGCTCGTCTTACTGTGGTGATTTTTTTCACGCCAAATCTCAGCAGACCCCCCCCTCCGTCTGCACCCCCCCCCACCCCACGTCCCTGCGCCACGGCGCGTTTTGTCACCTGCACGGCTGGCTCCTTCCGTCACTGTCCTCGTAGCCCTGCGCCGCTCTTCGTCAGTCGTGCACTTTAATAAGATTCACACGCAAAATTGACTGAGGTGCCAGAAAAGTGCATTTTTATGAAGCTAATAAATCATTTCCTCTGTCTCTATAAGTTCTATTCATTAGACTTGTAACATTTCCAACATCCATCAGGCAGAAGTAGGTGGGAAAGGGGGGGGGGGGACTTATTTATTTATTTATTTATTTATTTTTCACTCTTTCAGTCTGATTTCTGGATAGGGATTAACAAATGGTGCTCAGAGCTCTTTTTTTAAACAGGGTTGTAGCGTTTACTCTCACAGCTTTTGTGTCGCATAAAGGACAAGCGGCGTGGATTAAGTCCCTCACGCGTGTCTTGTTTACGTTAATTTGATCGGTGACGGAATAACTGGGGGCAGTTTGCAAAGTTCCTTGTGGGAACTCATCCGCTGGTCGGCAATGGTGGACGTGGTTTGCTGAATAGCGACGACCCCGGGAAAACGTCGCAGTCCAAAACGAAAACGGGGGGACACTTTGCGCAAAAATCTGTGCAGAATTTTCAGCGGGCTGAAGGTCCTGTTGCATGCTGGGAATTTTAGAAGAGTCCAGGTGAGGTAGCTGTAACGGCGAAGGGGGAACCGTCAGGGTGCAGCTGAGCACTGCTGACGCTGGGTACATAGGTTATGGATGAAAACAGGACAAAAACAAGTCCTCAGCCTGCGTTTTCGCGGAGCTACTCAGGATCACTTCTTGCTCTCTTCTCCTCTCCCTTCCCCTTCCCACCACAGCCATCACGTCTTCTAGGCTCCATCTTTGGGAAAGTGACGCGAGGCAGTCAGGACCCACACACAAAATCGCCTTTTCCCTCAAGCAACGTCTCTTATTAACCTCTGAATATTATCCACATCACTCCTCAGTGGACAATAAGAGTCTGTTGGTGGGTCAAGCGGTGACAGTTGTACATTTTAAGTAATATTTACTATGTTCACGTCTTCTTTAAAGTTTCTCACTTTGTTGCTTATACAGTACTGTGCAAAAGTGTTAGTCATGCAACTTCAATGTGTGTGGAGAAGTACAGGTAGATTCTTATCTACCATCAGGGAGGTTTCTCATTGGTCATAAATTCATCCTGCAGCCTGAGAATGACCTCAAACACCCAATCTCAGTCATACACAACTATCTTCAGCAAAAAGAAGGAATCCTGCAACAGATGGTCTGGTCCCCACAGAGCCCTGATCTCAACATGATCGAGTCAGTCTGGGAAGACATGCAGAGACAGTCAAAGTCTGCAGAAGAACTGTGGCCAGTTCCTCAAAATGTTTGGAAGAACCTACCAACCTCTACCATAAACTGCACGCAAGTTTGCATAAGAGAACTGATGGTGTTTTAAAGGCAAAGGGTGGTCCCACCAAATATTGATCTGATTGAGGTTTTTTTTGTCTTCTGCACTTTTTAGAAGGTTTATTGATTAATAAGTATTCATGGAATTATTTTTGGAACCATCCTCGCTTTATAGCATTTTTCCCACAGGTGCCTCAGACTTTTGCACAGTGCTGTATGTTGTGTAATTTCAGTTTTTTTTTGAACAAGTGCCCACCAAGTCAAACAATTCCTTATCAATCTTATTTTCCCCATTTTCATCATCTTTTATTTGTTTAATTTGTTGGAAAAAAAATCAGTTGTGTTTAAATGAAATACATCGCAAGTAGAAATCCGGCTTTAGAGCAGAGCGCTGCACGCTGAGGGGGTTTAAAGGATGAAGACTTCTCGAGATGCAACCCTGACGCTACGTCGGAAGACACCGGAACAACACCGCACCGGAGACACCGGAAACACCGACTGCTGTTGTTTCATCACCACAAAAATAACCATCTGCAGGCGAAACAATGAGAAAAATGATAAATTCTCAATATTGATAAAAACAGAACGTTATGATAAGGAAACCATATTGCGCCGGGCTGCCTGTGTTTGGGGGTTCAGCTCCTGACTGGTCCTTTTTCTTGGGGAAGCGCATTTATATCGTTTTTAAAAAGCATCCCTGTTTCTGTATGACAGGTAATGTTTGCTCAGTACCTCACACCACTCACACATGGCCTAAACACACTTTTCTCTCTCTCTTTCTCTCTCTCTCTCTCTCTCTCTCTCTCTCTCTCTCTCTCTCTCTGTCATGCACCGTCCACTCATCCTTCACCCCCGAAAGTTGCCTCCCCGATTTATCTCCGGCAAACATTTACAAATGCTCAAATCAGCGCACACCGGGGACTGTCAGTCTATAAATCTGAAAGAGAAAAGTGAAGTTCGTTGCGAGCACCTCCGTGTGTGTGGAACAGGAGGGCAATTGTTACGGGAGAATGGGCGGTGGGTAGGTGGGTGGGTGGGAGTGGATTAGATAGCTGGCATGGAATCACTTTTTAACCCAACAGTCGTTTGTACCACAGTCAGTCCTATTTGTGCTGGCAGCCCGGTGACAAATAACCCTTGTCACAGACTCCGCCATCCTGCCCGAACCTTTCAGCTGCCTCACGATGTTGTTCTACTTTATCTGCTTTCTAATGACAGAGCTGTCGGGCCTCTGTCTTGTCTTCCACACACGTGGGGTGTGTGTGTGTGTGTGTGTGTGTGTGTGTGTGTCTGTGTGCACATGTTCTTGTTAGGTTGGTGGTTAGGCAAGGATCCCTGGAAGACCCTGGTGGTTGTGACGTGGATCCATTACTCCATCTCTGGAGGTTCGCTCAAGCAGCACAACCCGCTGGGCCTTGCAGCACCCCTCACCACCCCCCCCCCCCCCCCCCCCCCCCACACACACACACACTCAACCACCCCCCACAACCCCCAGACAGGGAGTCCATCCATTCCCAAGTGACATCTGGCCTATCTGTGTGAAATGATACCACTTTGTCTGCAGACGTCCCCTGCAGATTACGCATGCGGTCCCTGCGGCTCCTCTCAGTTGTTTACGTGCTCATTCACCCGGTCACTCATTTGTTTACCTTCTCACCATCTTCCATATCCCTGTCTTTGTACTTTTTAAAAGACTTTTGATTAATCTCGTCTACCAGGCAGCTTTGCGTATTTTCTGCTTAAATTATAGCAACGCAAAATCTGCGCCATAATTTGATTGAAAACAGAAGGTTGGGACAGAAATGACAAATATGGATTTTATTTTTTTATAAAATGTGGATGAGGATGAAGTGGGAATGGAATAGAACACATTCTACATTCTTCTTCTTCTTCATCGTCACACCTCCTTTTACCGTGAGGCCACTTGGCCCGACACTTCCCCACGACTCCGTGCTCCGACCGGCCTGTGGTCCCGACGTGACCGTCTCTTCCACCGCCCGCATCCTCACCAGTCCGGACCCTTTAGACCTTTGCCTTTCCGCTCAGCTGCACGCAACACCCAGAACTGCACACCGCCTCACAGGGGATTTTCTAAATGCCATCTTCAAAGTGGTCCAGGGGGGTTGGATCCTAATAGACTGCGTTCTTAATCTAAGAAGTTTAAAATGAAGATATGCTCACTTAAAATGATTCAGAACCATGTTACAATCTCATCTGCCGACAGGGAGGAGTCTGACGGCATCACTACCCCACACAGCACTGTCCCAGGGGGCCACGCCGTACATATTGGTGTCTCGTATCACGTCCGGCATATTTTGTGACAGTATATTTGTGTTTGAAGAAAGACCTTGCTGGTGAGGTGAGGACATCCAATACCAGCTCCCAGTGTACATCTTATGTCAAACACATCATTCATCGCAGATCATAAAAATAGTACATTTTGTGCTGGCCAGGGGGGTGGGGTGGGGTTTTGGGGTTTTGGAGGGGTACCAGGGTGTGTTTACAGCACTTGTCTTTCAATCCTGGACAGACAGGATCAGAATGAGGGTCAGAATGGTGATGGAAGTTTGTACTCAAATAAGCTGGGGGAGACCATGGAAGGTGGAACATTCTTCCTTTTCTATGTGTCTTTTCTTTGGCCTGGGTGGGGTTGGGTGGTGGAGATGCCGGTCGGTCAGCCAACAGCTGCCAGTGGATCTAATTGGACCCCAGAGGAGCCCAGGGATCGGGAAGGGTGCCAGAGCATTGGGCTCAAGTCCACCCCAAAATGCCCACCACTGACCTTCCAGCTCACAGGTGTGCAGACTGCCAGAGGGCTGTCCCAACATCTTGACCCTCAAACCTCAGGCCAGTTCCATTCAGCACCTTGTCCGTCTGCTTGTTTGTTTGTTTGTTTGTTCTCCTAGGTGACTTAAGACCTTGAGCATTTTCCGACTATTTACGAGTTTTTGAGAAAACTTCTGCCGTATCAGACAAAGGTAGAATGTGATCGAGGAGACAGGCGCAAGAGGAGCGATTCAAACCTGAAGAATGTTTTCAGGAAATGAGTCGATTCACGACATCGATAATATGTGTCACATGTAGTCGGCTCTGCTGTGTAGGACTTCCTTAAGGGTAGAGGCAGCTAGGTTCTCCTCCCCTTGTTGCTCACAGTGGCTCCAGCTACCAGCTGGGTGTCAGATTGAATCTGGAGAGCAGTGTTGCTCTCCAAAGCGTGATATGCAGCTTGTGTTTGCATTCAACGTTTCCACCACAGCCTCTTATGATCAAAACAAACCGTTTCATCTTGACACATACTTAATATAAGTCTGACATTTGACAACAAACATAAGAAGTGGACACAAGACACAGGAGCGGACAGACAACCTGGCTCCTCCAAGGAGTTTCAAACAGGGCAGTCATCTGAGATGACCCAACTCCTTAAAGGTCTGCAACGGAGGTCCGGAACAGCGGTGCAGGTCTCTCGTATCCCTCAACTCCTCCTGACATCATTTCTTCATTAGGATAGTATTCCCCATGTCAGCTTGAACAGTCCCAGTATGTATGAGAGGGAACAGTAGAGCGCGAGCGTGTTGACTGGTGACAGCTTGCCCCATTCCACCCCGGGTAACCCGAGAAGAGCTACCATGGGTCAAACCACTGAGGCCTGCAACCTCATTAAGGGAAAAATTCCCTGCAATGGGAACTGTGGCCCAGCAGTAGGGACCTAGTGAGGTTAAAGGAAGTTGGCCCATCTCCCATGGCTTCCTGGGAGCTCCCCTGCTTTACGCAGGACAGAGGTCTGCTCTCGCACCTTCACGTGTGTGTGGATACACCCAACTGCTTAAACATTTGCTGGCCCACCCGTGCACTATTTTGTACCCAGAGGCACGCAAAAGTGTCCAAATCTAATTTGTTCCCAGAAATGCGCCCGGCTGCCGAAAGTTCCGCTGTTTCCCCAAATTTTAAGTGGGAAAGAAACAGATAAATAAAGTGCTCCCAGTCTACTGGAAAACACCTGTGTAACTATCAGCTTGCACATGCATACGTTTTGCGAAACTCTCGCCCAAGATGAATTTGCAACCGTGTAAAATAGAGCTTATGACAGTGCGTACAGTATCATTTTATTGCAGCACACTGTTCACTACACAGCTGTTGATTTTTGAAATTTTTTCTGATTTTTATCGCCATTTCGATTTTTCTCCCCGATGGATAACCTCGGCCAAGGCAAAAGTTCCTGCTCAGATGCCGACGTTTATGTTTTAATTTTCCAGAGCCGCTGCGGCGAAAATCCGGATACGGGGAGTTCGGATAGCGAGGGACCACTGTGCATCCATGCCTGCAAAACGTGAGCGACGCATAAACACGGTGAGCAGCTGCTATAGGAATTATATCAGCGGGTTATGAACATTAATGAGGCTTACAGCTAATGTTGGTCAATAAATCAGACGTGTTAAGGGGGTCAGCTGGGTGTGCAGCTATCCGGCGGTCATGAGCAGGAGTTATGGAGTTGGCCATTATGTCATTATTTATTGTAGTCGCTCCTGGATAACTGATGGGGTCATACACTGCTGTAAAACGGCCGGGAGAGAGGGCGTCACGCTGCCCGGGCTGTGACAGGCATCTGCTCGCCCCACTGCTCTGCCACTCAGGAGGTCTTCGCCTCTGGTTTCATCGCTAGTCTCCACTAAGAAGCAGCAGGTGGAACAGTGATTTTAGCCATTGCCTGGGAGTTGAAGGACACAGGTTTGAATGCAACCTTCTGCACCTACTCTCATTCAAGGTAATCAAACTGATTCGGTGAAACTGGCTGGACCGTATAGACGGGTGAATCGGTGCAGCTTAACGTTGTTAGTTGATACGGTAGAAAAAAGTTCCAGATTAATGGGGAAAAAAAATGTTCTAGCATGTTCTACCTCCTCCAACACTTTTTAAAATTGCTGCCTGCTCTGGAGTCTTAAGGCGATTGGTGTATTGCTTCTCATCCTTTTGTCTAAGATCAAGTGTAGTGTGGGGGGATTATTTTTTTTTTGGTGGGGGGGTGTCCCACGAAACCTAACGTGCGTTTTATCTGATGGCCTCACAGCCATCACCACAGGACGAGGCGGTTGTTTTCTTTCTAGTGTTTTTTCTGAATGTTACATTTAGAATTTGTGACTTTAATTGTGAATATTTTGTGAGAACATGTGCGTATGGTGAATTTTTTTAAAGCAAAAGTTGAGATTTGAAGGATATTGCATGACTAGTGTTTTAAGTGTAAATTGTCACTGTTGAGATTTTTTATTGTTCATTAAAGGAATATATATATATATAGTGCATATTCTGCTTTTATGTATTGAGCCAATATATTTTTCCAGGTTTTCTCTCTTGTCCAGCTAAATTCAGCTTATTTGCACAAAACCGGACCATTGCAGAAGCTAGAACGACCAGAGTCCAGAGCATCACGATTTTATTCACCTTTGGGCAAAATTAAACCCAAGTTGATAAAATACATTTATTTCAACACAATTCTGTCATTAACTGCTCACACACAATCAAAAGACTCTTAAAAGTTTAAATTTTATTAAAATGTGTTAGATTTTTGTTAAAATAAAAAAATCACCACGACATTACTGGACTAGCCAACTGTGTAAGCAGATTCCCCTTCAATCCATTAATGCAGCGATGTGAGGATGAGCAATATTGTCCAGGGTGTCCAAGTGGAGTCACACTTTCGGCTGGTGCTGTATAATCCTGAAGCAGCACAGAGGTTGAGGATGTTCACTATTAAGTGGCCTGACGTTCGATGTCAAACACCATTCTCTGGAAAGAAAAAAGATGAGTGAGATTAAAGGAATAGCAGGACCTCCAGGTGGGGCCACAGTAACGCCCAGTAGGACCCCAGAATGTCTGAAGACCTCCGATTTGGCTGCCATGTCAATTGGGAGACTGCTGGGGATGCTTGTTGCTTTTGCCTGCTGTTATGCTGGTAAAGCACCACATCACACTCCTTTTACCGAGTCACCCTCACTGGAGCCTTGGGTCACAGCCCTGCCTTCCCAGACTGCACTGCGGGGAGCCTATGGCTCCCTGCTGGACGCTGCTATTCAGCGCAAATCCCTTCAATCCCCCAAAAACTAATGAGATGTATTCATATCGATATGACTATGCGGGAAAGTGTACAGCCAATCTGCTCAGCAAGGAATCCTGATCCAAAGTGACAGGCAACATGATTACACCGGGATTCCTCCTCCCTATCTTACGGCACCAGACGCCGCACTGATTTCCCGAAGCCCCTGCATCAGATGGCGTTTATGTGTTTAAAAAAAAAAAAAAAAAAAACAGAATATATTGTATACCCTCACATGCACACTTGTACACACATAAACACACTCATGCACAGGCAGACACACCCAGGCTGTGATCGTTTCTTTTTGAAACAACAATTTTGTTTATGTTTTGCCTATGAATTTTCTTTTTTTTATTCTAACGTAAATCACAGCACAGATACGATTAAACATTGCATATTATGCAGTTTGATATATTTTAGGCACTGCACGCAGCTTGACACACAGAAGCGGGTACATGCTGGGGCGTGTAAAAAAGATTGACGTGTGACGCACAGGTACGCATCATCACTGGGGTGACCTGGGGTCATCGGGTGTTTCGGGATCCGCCCTGGTGGATACGTGATGATTCCCTCCTCACTTTGGATGGATTTTGATACCCCGCCGGTAAAGTGTCCTTCAAGGAATTTGTTGTTCCTTAAAAAAAAAGTATCAGTTAAAGAACAGAGTCCAGGCGTGGAGGAGAGGTACAGCTTACTACCAACCCTGTCTTCCCACCAGCTACTGTGGACTCTGGTTTTGCACAGTGGGCAGAAAGAGGGATTGTTAATCTGAATGATTTGTGGGAGAGTGACACATTTATGCCATTTAATCTGCTTTCGGAGAAGTTTAAAATTCCCAGACAAGACTCCTATCGCTACCTGCAGATAAAAGATTTTAGGAGGAAAACTAAACTTTGCACAAATTTCCATATCTCAGCTATGGAGAGACAGATTTCTCACAAAAGTGAAAAATTCTATCATTAAGTTCTACAGTATACCCGAGGACTAGAGTAAAAATTGATCGGGGACAGAGGGGAGTCTGGGAAAGGGAGCCAAATGCAGAGATGACTGAGGATACGTGGGAAGAAATCTGGGAGAACGGAAAGAAAATCACAGCCGTCAATCACACTAGAACTTTCATGGTATGACCCTTAGGGCTCACGTATCTCCCCATCACCACAGTAGATTCAAACCAGATCCCTGCCCCCCTTCTGTTCCAAGCGCATAAAGGATGCAGGCAGTTGGATTCACTGCCTGTGGTCCTGTGCAGAGCTGCTGCTAGGAAGCCACCCAAGAAATGCAGAAGATTAGAGGGGATCAGACTGGACACGGATGCGGTTTCTCCTTTCAAAACAAACATCATCAATGGTGTCAGAAGAAGGATCCATAACTTGTTACGGTTTTCTGTGACAAAAAAATATTCTTGTGTTAAAGGTCTCACCCACGTTAACTACTTAGAAAGGTGAGAAGGGGGTTTACTGGAGTTTGTAGATCTAGATTATTTAATCTGTCTCTTATATTGACAGTTTGAGGTGTTTCATCAAGTGGGGGGGGGTCTTTCCTTGGATATATTGGCCCTGATTTGTCAACCACTCCGATGACTTGTCATGCAATAAGTGACTTGAGATTTGCATGCGCTTGGAGTTGTTCTGAATGTATTACTTCTGAGCTTTTTTAAAGTTCTAGTTTGTGGTTTGTGGGTGTTTTTGTTTTGCATTTTTTACCAAAAATAAACATTAAAAAATATATCTAATAAAGGATGCAGGCAGTTGGATTCACTGCCTGTGGTCCTGTGCAGAGCTGCTGCTAGGAAGCCACCCAAGAAATGCATCTGCGTGTCTGTGCGTCTGTCTGCGTGACAGCCCAAGCAGGGTTGATCAGATCCAACCCTGTGTTCACATAGTGCAACTTTGAACCCACAGCTCAATCCTCCTGAACCAGAGTCGTCTGGATGCCATCTCTGCAGTTTCAGGAGCAGCTTTGATGCCCCCCCCCTCCGTGCTACCCAGCATGCTGCAGGCTCAATACATCGACTTTTCCCGCAAAACCCCCTCGGTCTACTTTAATGGGGACACACATTTTGCCGGAGTGGTAATCTGGACTTTTTTCGTGGACTGGTAAGGTTCTGACTGACCAGACTGAAAGTTGCAGGTATTGCAACCATTTGGCTTGAGCAAGAGACTTGCTGGTTTTCTCTCTTGGTCCCTTTGCAGGCTCTATAACTGGATACACACCTGCTTGTGCACAGGGGCAGACGTACCGTTAACCAAAGGTAGATGAGCGCCAAGGGCCCCAAGATTCCTTTTGCCCAGAGAAAAATATTTTCATGTACATGTCTATTGATTTTTTTTTAATCTCAAAAAACATGAAACATTCCAAAATCACAGTTATAGCTAAAATCAAATGCAGTGGAGTGAGTTTGCAGCATAACGGTGTAAATTTTGGACACAGTGCTGTTGGGAGATGTCAAGCACGCAGTTCTTCACAGTTCATCATAGTTCATCCACAGATGATTCCAGGTCAAACACATCAATGTACACGACCCACACCTGGACGCTGTGCCATGACATCCCTATTTAAGCCCTCGCCGGCCTCAGAATAGGACTGAAAAGAGACTGACCTGACCTATGAATTCTACAGAATTGAGACCCCTGAGAGCAGAAATCATGTCTCCTCTTGTCCTAAAAACCAGGGCAGTGGTCACAACTCTATTTTACACATTAGTGTAGTGTGTATTTTAACATTACTCATAACATAACATACGAGCTACGGGTTCCAATAACCATAGAGACTGTTGGCCTAGTATCAGCCAAACCTGGGAGAAAGTTGCAAAGTATCTGTGTTTACATCTTCTTTTATCCCTCAGACACCCACTTCTGTTACCTGCAGAAAAATTTCAATGCTGGTAAACAACACATAGATTTAAACAGCTGTAATGAAACATTCATACTCACAGTAACATCATCAGCTTTACTGGGTTTTCCGGGAAAAGCTGAATTGGCCACGTTCCTTCAAATCCTGCATCTACAGCGTTGTCAGTCTTGTGTATTTTCAACTGTCACATTCATGGTCTTCATGTCCACACTCACTTCTTCAGTCCTTTTCTTTCTTGGCCTGTGTCTCGGGTCAATTTCTGTCAACAGCCAGACACATGCACTTCTTGACCCGGCTGTCTTTTTTGAGCATCACATCTCCACACTAACGAAAGCACTGCCTAAAACCTGTATAAAACGGACCTGATGGGTTCAACACTTAACCTTTCCCCCGCAGGTCCTCGCTTCTGATCTTTTCCTTCGCCGACACATCACACATCCACTTTATCACTATCATTTCAATCCTTTCTAACATAGCACCGGCCTTTAGCACCCACGTTTCACTACGGTACAACATACATCTCCTGACGCAAAACAGAATAGAGTTTCCCTTCCATTCTTAAGAATGTTGCCATGGACCTAAGGATGGGTCTTTCATCCACATCTTATTCTAGATGGGACCACTAGGTTTGCTCCTCCTCTTGAGCACAACATGTCTCCTAGGTACCAGAATGTGTCAACACATTCTAGCTCTACACCCACGTCAAAGCTTTCTGGAGGCTCTACTCCATCTTGTGTGAACCCATTTCTGACACTGCGTACATCTCATGGAGTTTCTGGCTACTGCTTTGCCACACACTCCACATGACTACTCATCAGCTCGTCCTTAGATACAGCTGGACTGCAGCCTCCATCACCTTTGTTTTCCCTGCATCCATTTTTTAATCCCATTTCACCCTCTTTCAGTCCATCTTCCCTATTGGTCATCAGAACCAAATTGTCTGTGTCCACCAACTTCATAGCAAACAACAATTCACATTAAAACTGTCGCTATCTCTATGTGAACCGTAGTCTCTGCCTCTTCATACCCTGCCTTAACTGTAGATATAGCTATTCCTCTCCTCCAAGACATCCCACCGCCCCCCTTATGACTTCTCAAGGGATTCGGAAGAAATGTCTCCTCAAGGTCTATGCATGCAAACGACAGCGGCCTTTTCGTTTCTTCATATTTTTCCTGCACCTGCCTCACCACTAAGATCAGCTGTCTTGCGGACTGACTCTCACTAGAGCAAAGGCACTTTGCGTAAACCGACATTAACGTTACTGTTAAATTCAGCGGGCACGCATACTGATCATTTTTGTAACTTCTCTGCGTGTTTTCAGGAGGCTTCCCAGCTTTTTGCTCCATTTGACCGCTTTGTGTCCCTCGTTTTAGGAGTGATGGGTACAAGTTATATCACTGACGGACAGACAGGTGATGTGTTATTAGAACTGCACCATAAAATAAGCAGCAAATAAGTGTTAATAGTTGTAATGTTTCAATGTGTAAAGAGCTCCCTCTATAGGGGGTGACAGGAAGGGACATGAACAGAAATAAGATATAATTATGGATTTTCTGTAGTATTACCAACCTTACAAATAGAAAGAAAACACAGTATGTGCTCGTGCTATAAGAATTTAGTAATACTTTAGTAATGACAACTTACTGTCATTTTGACTGTCATGCCGTAGTGTACAAATGAGGTTTTCTTGCTGCAGCTGCCCTTTGCCATGGTGGGTGTTACACTGGGGGTATGGAGGGTTTCTTTCATTCAGGTGGTGGGTATGTATTCTTAACTGGCATGCCACCTGCTGCCTTGAAGTCAAGCCAGCGAGACTAGCAAGCATGGATAGAGATAGAAAGATACCCCTCAATTCTGCCAGGTTAAAAATAGCATTGTGAGTGTCTGCCACCCGAGGCCAGAGAAGCCGCGATGAAACTCAGAACCACTGTTTTGACCCACAGAGTCCTCGCTGACGTAAACCACAAGCTCGGGCAGTGACACGTGTGGACGTTTTTAGGGCCGGACCGAACCTCCGGTCCCACGTGGTGTGACCCATATCTGCATAACCTGGTCTGGCCTTGAGTTAATTTGGACATCTGAACAAACGAGTGAGTTGGAAGGTGAAAGGAGTGAGAAGGACAGTTGACCTTGAAATGATTTTGCATGAAGAACCACGAAACCCCGCCTCGCAGATTCATAGCAAACACAGTCGAAGGAGCAAGAAAGTGCACCGCACAAACAAAACCAGAACGTTAAAGTCGTCATTTAGGAGATACCAGCTTGTTGCGATGTCGAAACGTGGCACTTCCTTGAACTCAGTCTCTGAGCAGCTTAGCACTATGACCCAAACTTGATACTTGATCACATTACCCTGCTGCCGATGAAGGGCGGCCAGCAGTTGGCCAATGCTCTTCAGCTTAAGTGGTTTTGCTGTGAATCTGATGTACTTCCGTCAGACATACCTTAACAAGAATATCTGAGGTGCAGCAACGTTAATACAAGACCACCAAAAAAAAAAAAAAAAAACCTGTTGAAATTCTGTACAGAAAAAATATCCCCATGCAGAAAAACCGTGAAATAAATCTCAAATTATAACTCGATAAACACGTGTCCCATCGTGTATTAGCAAACCCCAAATTTCCCCCTTTTCCAATCTACAGGTTTCCATTACAGACGGAGGACTTTCTTTGCGCGTCGCTTCCTATCCACGCGTGGCAACGTGCACCTTGACTACGTGCAAATGCTTCGTGGTTCTACTGGTATAAGCATCCAAAATGCCTGCTGGTTTTGTTCAAGTTCAGTGGAGATTATTTGCACGTCCAGCATTAGAGCCCACCATTCCCACTTCGCCTCTGGCTGTGCTTGAGCCGTCGAGGAGTTCCTCAATCCGCAGTCGGCATCTTCTCCATTAAAAGGGTTACTTATTTGCTCCCTCTGTTCTGAGCAAATGAGGTTTGTGTAAATTATTTCGTTTGTTTAGAAAACTGCGGCAGAGAGATGGAGAAGGCGGCTGGCACAGCAATTCAAGAGGCCGAAATGGCTGTTATCTTTAAGTTCTTCAACAATGGAGGACAGAGGAAAGATTGTCTATATGTGATGGTTGCCAAAACTTACAGCTTTACAAAAGGAAAGAATGCCACTGATTCCCTGACCACAGAATCTATCCGGTGTTGGGAAGAACGTCTGGATTTCTGCAGGGTGCATTTTGGAAATAGGAGGACACCTGTGCAGATGCTGGGAATAGCTTGTGAACCCGGTAGAGTCCAAGCTTACGAAAGAGGGTGTTGAGGCCAAAGCAACATTCCCGTCATAGCCCAAGGACCCGAAGCCAAATCGTTCCTGGCCTCAAGCCTTGGAAGGGCCTTAACTGTTTCCATCGGGCCCCTAGGGTGAGGGAGGAGGGTCCTGGATACCTCCTGTTGTCCAAAATAGACACACAGCTCGGGTGTCCACTCCTGCTTGGACTGAAATGGAAAGTTGGAAAAATAAAGATCAGGGATTGTATGTCTCCTCTCTGTGTTTGTGGCAGCAGGTCAAGGGTGCAGTGGGGGCAGGGTAGGGCCAAGCTGTAGGCCAACAGCCCCCTCCCCCATGAGGACCTGCAGCTAGCAACCTACAGGCCTGCTAACTGGCCATCAACATGCATCCCCTTTGGACGAAGCTTCAATGGAGAGTGGACAAGAAGTGCTACCACTTCACAAGAGTGTTTGGAAAGATGAGGAAGGTCAATAAATCCACTGCGTTTGCCTGCACACATCCCCTTTTTGCCATGTGTGTTATTCACTCTTTGTGGCTGAAATAGAAATGGACCTTCTGGTTTTCAGCTGTCATCGCCGGGGCTCTGGAGACTGGCAGTGAAATAGTGCTGAAGCCCAGTTGTCTGCATGCCGTGAAGAAAACGATTCAACAGAGCTGTGAGTGGTTATGAGAACAAAATAAAAGATGTTTGAAAGCGTTGGGAAAGAGGAGTTACGCACTAGATAAACCAAGCAGTGGAACTGTGGACTAGATAAAAAAATAAGCATTCATATTAAAGTCAGTATGATTAAATCAGCTCTGAAATTAGCTGATATTAGGTTTGCACACTAAACTAGAGATCTATCCATTCAAACAGGAGTCGTTTTAAGTGGGACAAAGGAGGTGTTTGCAGAATATGATGACTCTAGTTTTTTTTATCTGTAGCAGTTCATGCTAAGAAACTGAAAGTACCAAGAAAGAACTGGGGATCCAAACTAAGGACCTTCAACAGCAAGGCCGACCCCTCTACCTCCTGCTGGCTTCCTAACTGAAACTGACTAAGTGTGGCGTCTGTTTATTATCAATACCTACTGGTCCAGTGCAGGGTTACTGCGGTCAGGAGTGTATCACGCGGTGTGAGGGAGGGTAAACCCGGGATGGGACGCTAGTCCAGCACCAGGCAATCGTACGAATAGTTTCACTCACACGTAATTCAGCCGCCGCCGCACTTGAAGCACACGTCTTTGGACTGTTAGGACAATCCAAAAATCTGTCCATCACTACAGTTTGTTCTTTTGAAATTAGCTTAACCTAAACAAGCCTCACAACAAATGCGGCGTGGAGACAAGGGGCCAAAGATGGGAGAGAATCGTTGTGATGCATGGTCACGGTCTAGGAGGGCTGTGAGCGGGGGCAGATTAACATGCCAGACGATCCGGGTGCTTGCACAACCCCCCACCCCCCCCAAAAAAAACACCCACCACCAAGCCAGGCAAATGCCAAACAGTGATGATTATTATGGTAACACTGACTTTCACAGTTGTGGCAGCAGGGCTGATAGAGCTGCACTGCAGGCCATTTGGTCGGGTTACAGCACAAGGAACGGGGGGCGAGAAGACACCACAAAAAATTCTCCCCTGAATTCTCGCCATTATCACCCAGCCCCCCTGCCTCATTGCAGGTTGGACACTCCCAAGTGTATGATTTCCCGGCGGAGAGCGAAGCTGTCTTAACTGTCCTCAGTCTGCACTGGTGTTGGGATGTGTCCGTTTCCCAGTTTGAACTGTGAGCTGGGATGTAACGAAATCAGAGGGAAAACACACACTGATAGGCGTAAAAAAATAACTTAAAAAATGAGATGTATGTTGGAGATCAGGACTCGCTTGCCAGTTTTAACCTGGTCCATTTTTTCAGATTTTTAACCATTATTTTATGCATTTGGACATGTGTTGTGGGTTAATATCGAATTCTTCAACAGTTAACATTACTTGTGCCAGTGAACTCTGATACCCCATCACCCACACATATTATATATACACATAAGCACAAAAACAACCCACACATAGAAAAACACCCAGTTTGACACTTACATATATATGATAGACAGCCTGCACATGTTCACACACACACACACACACACACACACACACACACACACACACTCGAGTTGTAGATGTTGTGCAGAACAACAGGTGGGGTGGGCTGGGGTGCCTGCTGGGGTCTTTGGATGTCAGGGCAGCTGGCCCTGTCACAGCCTGCAAGCTTTACTTACGGCCAGCTGACAGGTTCACGAGGGTGCGGAGCACACTACAGGATCCTGCTGTTCTGAAGCCTCTACTGGGTTTCTATGCTGGAGTACTGGTGGGGGTTGCTGGGAAGGGTGCAGGTCCAGATCCTACAACCAAACAAAGCGGTGAATGAGGCTGAGGATTTGAGAGTGTGTGCATGGCACAGCTCATAATTGTTTAAAGTGATTTTCCAGCACATAACCTTCACTTTTACTTCTTCTTTGGAAATGCAAAATAGGAAGGAATCATCACATTCTTCGCGAATCCTTCCTCCCGTTTAAAATCACTGGCAATTTCTCGCCTGGGTGAAGGAAATTGAGCAAAATGAGACGCAGCATGTTAAAAAATAACTTTACTGTTTTCACTACTTGAGCTGATTTGCAAGAATACGACTCTAAATGAACCCAAAAAAAGTTTAGTTAAAAGTAGTTTTAAAAAATTGAAAAAAAATGAAATGTACTAATATCTTGTCAAAATGATTTTTGATAAAATTTCATTTATGACGCATCATAAAAACTGGTCGGTCGCACGAATGAACTTTCCTTTCTTCATGTAGATTTCACATCTATATGATTTCACATCAATATGTAAATCTTTCCCAAGAGAATTTAAGTGTAATATGTGCAGAAAAAGGAGTTTTTACTTTTTGTACACCTGGGGTTGCAGCTGTGTGAGAAAGTACATCTGGGGCATCGTGATTTTATGGCCGGCCGTGAGACGGCAGTCTGACCACGGCTGTGGAACGAGCAGAATCCAGGGTGGACTGGAGCTATGTGGCAGCTGGGAGCAGCCAGGCCTGGGTTTGGAGGGGTGAGAGAGCTCCGCCCCCCCTTGAGCCCACACACACGCACACACACACACACGTGCGCAGAACACACACTGAAGCGTTCGTCACCGGGCTGCAACTGCTCAGCGTCAGACAGCATTGCTCATCTCCAGGGACCACCAATCATCTGCAGACCCACAGTCCATCACCAGATCGTCTACTTGAACAGCAGGCCCTACAGATTATCTCCAGACCATCTTCCTTATCAACACAGAAGCAAAAATGTCTTAATCTTCACCTTTTAGTAATATGTGGCAAAATAAGTACTGTTGACATTGTTTTATAAAATGTAAATGTCCATACCTTAGCTGTTATACACCAAAATATGTTCATGATCTTACTGTGAGATGCTGCTCATGGAAAGAACCGTCTGGCAGGTGGAAAACAAGCGCAGATATTCAGGTAGAAATATATCAAATGATATAACAGTTTCTCGTTTGGCATTACAACTTAAAATCCTATGGGCACCAGCTTAGGTCCTTGACCACCACACCAACTGCTGCAGGCATTTTCAATCTGCTTCCTCAGAAGAATGATGAGTCTTACCCTGGGCTTGGCACCGAGTGGACTGAGCCTCAAACCCTGAAAGATGACCCATTGCCAGGTCATCTCCCACATCTTCATTCCATCCTTTACAGGTGGCAACTGTGGTTGTTCCCATAGCCTGGGAGGAGTTATGGGGATGGAGAGTAGCAGTGATTTCTCCTAATACAGGCATGGGAGCACTGGGAGAAGAACATGGCCCGTCAGAAGCAAAAAACCACGTAGCATAACTCCAGTGTGACCCCGCAGCAGGTTACAGATCATATGTGTGGGTGGATTATGGGTGGGCATGTACTGAGAAAGTGTTGATATCAGCTGGCAGTTTACCAGTTCACATTACTCTGTGATGATTCCTTGCCTTCTATTGCCGTATATGCAACCGGTGGGATATTTATAGCATTTTGTTAGTTATAATTATTTTCATCTGGGGTTGGGGGGAAGGGGCAAACACATAGTTTGCTCTTTAAAATGTAAATATTTTGAGTGGATGTTTGATAAGAGCCCCCTAAGGTCTTCACCTACAGCTTTGAGGAAAGTCCTTGCGACTTGATGTGTTGTAAGGATGTAGTGTTGATTTGGGGAAGTTTGGGTAAAGAGGTATGAATTGCTGAAAGTGAGGAGAGGGGTGAAAGGGTGATTTATCTGAACATCTCACCTGCCTTCAACCACTGCTCACAGCCCCTTGATGGAGCTGTGCTTTCAAACTGGATTTTACCCACACTACAAGTTGCTTCAGTGCCATAGTTCTCCACCTAGAGACATCCTTCTCCATTTCCTTCCAAGACCTTCCTTAGAGGTCTCCTCATCTCAGGGGCAGCTTTTCATGCTTACTTCTGATGTGACTCACATACTAGCTAGTGAGCCACACTGTCCATCTATTGTCTTTCATTCTTGCTACGGGACCTGCTCCTCTCTTCTTACTGTCACAAAATGTCTCCACAACATCTCCGATTCTGTTTTTTCTAGTTATTTCTGAATGTCCAGGGTGGTCCGTTTCATCACGGATATTAAAAATTGTTCTTTTTACTTTTCTACTACTCACAGGGTAGTGATGAGACTTCTTCCTTATCTACTGTGGCGGCCATGTTTCACAGCCATATGTTGGACTGATCCATCTGTTGCGCAAACATCAATAATAATGTACAATTCCTGGTTTGTTATTGTACCTTTAGTCCAGCTGAAAGCTTTCTAAGTTGCTCTTTTTTTCTCTTCCTCATTTTCTTTAGTTATATCTTTGCTCATTCTAAACATTTGACCCAGGTATACACATGTTGAGTGATATTGTGGTTGAGTTACTGCGCACAACAATGAATTATTCGGCAATGAAGTTAACCAAAACGAATGTTGACGGATTATTATTACCCGGTATTACCATGGTATGGAACAGTCCCAGGTCCTCTCTGCAATGTCTCAGTATTAAAGAACTGCCATTTCAAGCCGTTTCTTACTCCTTTTCTGGGTATAACCGCAGTTGCTTCTACAGCATTCCCAATACTTCAGCTTTTCTTTTGTGGGGGGAAAAAAATGCCAAAGTGGAAGAGCTTTAAAGGGATTACGATGCACAAGGGTGTCACAAAACGGTGTGACGGCAGCAGCAACATCTGAGCATGGTCTAAAGATGAGGAGGGCGATATACTTTTCAAGGCACAGACAGGCATACACAAGCACTGAGCCAGCTTGCAGGGTGGCTCCCCTAGCTGTCTTGGCAAGGTCTGGACCACAGTCCTCCTCCTGATGCCAGTCTGTGCCAATGGCACTTATCCCCAGTGGGCCCAGGGAAGCCCTTGGCGGGCAGTACTGTCTGCACAGCTTATCTTGTGTATATGAGCATAAGCTGCATCTGCTGCGGCAGCTGCTGTGGTCAGAAACTCCTGGCTAAGGGAATTTTTAGAAAGGGAAGCCCCTACCTGGCTGTAACTGGTGCTCCGGCAGCCAGATACCAGCCCTTGCCTTTAGCCTTCTCATGTAGGAGGTATATGGGTTTGGAGAGTGTTCTTCAGCTTTAGGAGACGTGTGCAACAGTGTAGGATTTGGTCTCGGGAGTAGGGCGGAGATTCGGCTTGATCTCGGGTACAATACCCAAGAACTTGGAAGGTCAGTTTTCCAGGATTACGGTAAAGAGGAGGTCTAAGGTGGTCTATAGTGGCGGTCCAAGTGGCTGCCTTGCATTCTTTGCACTCAGGTCTGAATCCCACGTCGTGCTGTCATATCCTTGGTCATTTCCCTGAAGTGGTACATAAAAAAGTCACCTATCTATATAAACGGATGGATTATTGTAAGGAGTTTTACGCTGTCAGCCAATTGGGAAAAACCCCAGCTGAATAAATTAATTTAAACATCAGATGTTCTGATGTAAAGTCCTGCCCTTTGCTCCCAGGCAACTCGTACATGATTGCTTCTTCTGTGAGGGACGTCTGTTTTCAGCGTGGTCCTTGCTACACCACATAAAAGCACGGTGGCGCTGGAAAAAAAAAAACAAATACGATGACCGGCACCAATTCATAAATGGTGGATGAGCCAGGCAGGGCAGGTTCGAGGAAATCACTATCAGTGTGAGTGGATGTGGTGTCAGGACCACGGAACCCTGTTGACCACGACCACGAGAGCTCAGAGGAAGCAGGAACGCGTGCGGAAAGCGGCTCGATGGGTTAATTAGGGCTAAACAAATGGAATCTGCAGCAGCTCGGTAACCAAACCCAGACTGGGGGGTCAGAGCCCCAGAGAACAGACAGGCAAGCAGCCAGAACATCTTCCATGACAGTAACCGTAGCCTGAAACATGGGGGGGGGGAGTAGGACCATGTCCAGAATGTGAACCTGTGTGTCCAAGATGTTCAAGTGCAGAACATTTGGGCTCTATTGGGGTGCAGGGCTGGCCGAGCAGCATCCAGCGTCTCACACCAAGCCCCCCTGTGGCCCCCCTCTGGCCTCACATGGAAGCTGTTGCTCTGTGGAACATGAAGGGAAGAGAGAGGGGGGAAAAAAACAACTCAAGAACTCATTGAAGACTCAGCCTCGGATCCCTACACACAACTAGCTCACACACAGACAAAAAGGTTCCACAAGCAACAAATGTGCACCCCGTATATCAGCTATCAGGTCTGTCTGGAGTATGCAGACAGTGAGGACACACACTTCTCAGCCAGTTTGAGGGGTTGCATAATAAGCTGGCTGTGAAAGTCGAGGTGGGTTGCAGGTCTCTGCAGGACAGACAGAAGTTTGGGACATTTCTTCTTTTTTGACCAGTTATGGGTTTTCTTAAAGGGAGCAGGGATGATCTGAAATGTAACTTTGCATTCATATTTATTCATTTAGTTTTCTAAGGTGCATCAACAGAAGACAGATGGCAAAGATGCAAAAAAGACTACTGAAGCACAGAGCACTAACTCAGTATGGCTGTTTTGACAGAAAACTTCTCTCTCTCTCTCCCTCTCTCTAACTCATCTCCTTCTCTAACGCTCTCCTTCCCTCTTTCTCTATCTCTCTAACTCTCCCTCTATCTCTCTCCCTCTTTCACTATTTCTCAGTCTCAGTTCAATTCAACTCAATGTGCTTTATTAGCCTGACAGGTGTATACTTGTGTTGCCAAAGCAATTGAACAACAACACTGAAAACAACACTGCACAACAAGTAGCAGCAGCATAGATCAACATAGCAAACAGAAATAATAATAATAACAATAATAATAATAATAATAATAAACAAAATTTATTTACAGACTAAATGAAAGTCTTCAGTGAATTTATCATTTCAAATGTCTTTGTAATTATAGTTAGGAGGAAACAAATGTGTTTAAACATTATATTGAACTAAAATGAAACCGAACAGTACGTATATCCAGGACAAGATGACAAAATATCCTGGGCTTACTTCACTGGGGGATCCACCCCCTGTGAGAGGTCAGAGGTCAGACAAGCCAGTCCTGTCACACTCTGTAGATTTATGCTTTGGCAGTCAAACCGTGTCATCTGGGACATTCTTTGCACGCCAGATTCGGGGTACGCATCAGGGTATGATTTCAAAGTGTGAAAGATCGCATCTCCGAAACCCCCTTCCCCAGTGTCCAGGACACAGACATGATACTCAGAGTGACATAGGGCTACTGACTATCACTTACAGTTCTCCACATTTTGCCATCATACTCACAGGAAAACATGTATTTAAACTTGTTAGCAGGACACATGGAAGCAGCGATGAGGAGCACCTGCCCGTCAACCATCTTCCACTTCACGCTTCCCAGTGGTCCAGCAGAGAAATGGTCACTTGGGTATTGCTAAGGACTCCACTTCTACGTCTGCGGCCACTTTAACCTTTTCTTTTTCTCGGGCAACTACCTTATTTACCTGTAACATAAAACAGTTTATTTAAACCTTGGAATTTGCATGAGAGACAGACTCATTCAGGTTTAGGACCGGGCTAGAGGCTGTCGGGCCCAGCCGTAAGTGGCATCAGTCAGATCACAACGTAGTTTGTCCAAACACCAAACAGTCGTCAATGTTTCTGACTTATTTTGTGTTATTTCTGGCCACAATATGGTATATTATTCATGCCACTATTAAATAATTTGGCGCAGTCTTCTTTACCAAAGTTTCTTGACTTAAGTTCATCGTTGAGCTCTTAAGATATAAAAACACTGATAGTTTGGGAAAAAAATGTTGTCAGTAAAAGGAATACATTGTTTCCTCCCTCCTGAAAGTATCTGCATAGCTAAGAGCAGCAAGAACACACCACCCTCCACCGTCTCCTCTTCTCTCAAAACGCTGAATGCCACCTTTTCCCTGCTGTGGACGGCAGCGAAGAAACACATTAAAGGAGCTCAAAGGCGGCGTCTTTTGCCTGTAATCAGGATTCTCTCTCCTCCCGTTTTTCCACTAACATAAGTTATTACTACGCTTAATTAAAGTGTGTAATGGATCTGCTTAGCGCATCATCTTACGACGTCAGGGCAAAATATTGTGTGTTCTTATTTAGAACAACAATATGGTTTTTATGAAACCAATGAAGAAACAAATAAATGTTAGATGGGTTTACGCAGACAAAAATGTTTTGAGAGACGACAACAGAAAGGTTACCGTTAGCTGACCTGCCTTTTGCTTTCAAATGTACACACATGTAACACACACAGGAACATGTGCATAGACATTTGTACGCACCCACCCTTATACCTGGACTGGATTTTTTTAAAATTTTAATTCTGTGTTCTTGTGTGTATTTATGTGCATAAAACATCCTCATGTGACCAGACTCAGGGACAAGAGGGTGGTCCACTCATGTCACTGACATTCATTCTAATGCTTCATATAGATCTTTTTTACCAATGAATTTTACCAACCTGATTAAAGAAAAAGTCAATTTGTTCCACTTCTGCATTTCCAGAAATACAAGATTTGATAAAAAAAATACTAAGAATTTACTCCCTTTTTAGAACTGAAAAAATGCTGTATTTTTTAATCAACTGTCATATTCTTATGTATTCAGTCATATGTTTGAAAATGAGTTTAAATATTGAAATTTGGGATTCATTTTCCCAGATTCTTCAACCACTCAAAAGAAAAATGATTATGTTGATATGATGCTGGATAATGCAGCATTTACAACGTTTTCCTGAGCAACTCGCTCACTCACTCACCCACCCACCCATCCATCCTTCTTGGTGGTCCTATCCCACAATAATTTGCTACAAAGCTTGAAGGGCAAACACCCTAGATGGGATGCCGGAATGTTTAATAAAATATTTTATTCTATGTATATATAATTGAAAATTTTAAATGCTTTACGTAAGTAAATCAATGCATATACTGAAACTGCAATTTTCCTGCTTCTGTTTGTATTCCACTTCAGTGATTTTTTTAAAATTATTTTTATTTTATTTTAAATACTAATATTGTAATGCATTGCACTACCCAATCATGCTAACATCTTTTTTCCTCTCCAACTGACACAGACAGTTAACTGTTGGACTTATCAGATTATTATAACAGTTTATTTGGTGCCATTTCCCCCCAGTTGTTTATCACCACTTTGTCACATGTTGGGAAGAGTACTACATAAAAAAAATTAAAAATGAAATCGAAACTGGTCACCCAAGGATGAATTTTTATTTGTATAAATAGTGCATTTCAAAAGTATTCAGACCCTTGGAGGTTATCAGCACTGCCTGGATCTCAGACATATTATCCTTACACATATTTTTCAAATCAGTATTTATACTGTGAAGTCATGTGCTTTAACACTATTTTGTCAACCAAAACAAGTTGCTTCCAGATGTTTTATAAAAAAAGAAATAAGCAAAATATGCTTTTTGTGTAATTACTCAAATGCAAAAGATTAACATTTCGTAGAGCCACCTTCGCCTGCTTTATTTCAGTGTGTTTGAAAACCGCGATCCACAAGCATCATCCAACCAACCCGAACAACCTGCTGCAGATTTGCCGAACGGGAAAAATAACTCCCAAACGGGGTACACACTTAGCCCAAAACACTGTTTTCCACTGTGGAAAAAATGTGGATCTACCAGATATTCATTTTAACATTAATATTAACATAACATCAATCTTATTCCTCTCCCCTTAAAAAACTGACTCAACATTCAGATGAAAAAGCCCCATGCGAAACATTCCTTCATACCTCCACACACACACGCGCGCGCACACACACACACACACACGCACACGCACACCACAGCATTCAACACAGCATGTTTTTTTTCATTCTTGGAGGTTTGAGGGTTTACTCACCCCCCCCCCCCCCAACTTCCCAGGAGTCAATTCACATCTTTAATAGACTCCCAGTGTGTGTCATTAGTAATTCAATTTGCTCTTTATTAGCAGTTCTTATCTACTGCACAGTATACAGACAGCTGTAACTCCCTTTCCACCCCCTCCGTCTCACTTCACTGCTCACAATGGAGCAGCAGGCAACCAGGAGGCACATTCATTAAATAAAAGACAGCGAGGGGGGGGGGGACACAGCCAGCAGAAGAGGGAGAAATGGAGATGAAAACAGGTACAGATGACTGGCTTTCACCGCGAATGAAACTCGATGTTGATAGTGGATTTTCTAATGCTCACTCGACTCCATTGACTCGGAGCCATTAGACTCCGATGGAGACTGAGTTACACACTAAGCGCGGGGGGGGGGGGGGGGG
>UFQX01000176.1:545897-610468 GCA_900497675.1 Arapaima gigas
TTTTTTTTTTTAATTGCGGGGGGGGGGGGGGGGGGGGGGGTCGTGTACTGATGGTTGTAATTGCTCTGCACACCGGGTCCTTCCCTGCAGTTAGTTAAAACAATCCAATTTGCAAAGGATAATTATGCATTAGCTGTTTTTTTAAAAAATCTGCAGCAAGGAGGTAAGTGTTTAGGACTGATACAAGTGAGGTAGATGACACTGTGTCACTGCAAATTACGGGCCAGGGCCAACAACCACACACACACACACACACACACACACACACACACACACACACCTCTCTGCCTGCACTAGAAGACCACACAGCCTATTCCTCCTGGAGAGAACAGATACTGCTTTCGGGGCTCACCTGGCACTTGAACATCATAGGAACAAAGATCACGTCTGAATAAATAAATTATAGTAATGATAATACAAAAAAAAGAAATAAAATGACGAAAAACTGTCAAATACATTATTTCGTATGATTTCCAGGAGTTTTGGAAAAATTTTGGGAAGTGAATCAACATCTTACAGCTAATTAATACATGTGCACATGGTCATCTTGTGATGTATAGCACACAGTACCTGTGCAGTACACGCACGACGTTGTAGGGGAACAACAGCATCTGCCAACAGTTGTAAAAACATGTACAAAGGACTACAGCATGATTGAATGCTTATAGCTCATATTGTAGATGTAATTTGTAATGAAAATGTTAGAAAAATACATTAAAACATTGCACATGTACATCTACACAGTATCCGTGTGGGACTTCGTAGCGTGAGAACTGGAAAGGTGAACACCATATGAGACCATGTGCTATAACATGATGGCAGCCCCCCGCCCTCACAGCCAACAACCACCTTCTCACATCTCACACAGCTGTTCTCACAAAAAGGAAACATCTTCCTGCAACTGCTATTGCACCCCCGTAGCCCCACCTCCACCTCGGCACCAGTCTCTCCCAACTGATGACCGGCCATCAACAAGCTCAGTGTAGTTATCGAGAGAACTTTCGCAATAGATCACGTCAGTAGCTTTTACGAGGAACTCAACGTTACATGGCACAAAAGTTATGCAATTGCAGTTGCAGAAGACATAAAAATTCAGGTTTCCAGCCACTGATCACACAGTTATCCCAGTAACAAGACACCAGACAGCAGGTTTTGAAATTCTAACAGCTCTGACTCTCTTCCACACGTCAAATATTATGCCTGACCATGTGTTACTTAAGTGGTTGGTTTAGGCCACTTGCTGGGTTATTTTTGACATTCTTGGAACAGGTATGGCTTTTATTGATGTTCAGCACTCCTGGTTTTATTTTTACTACTTCACAAAGTTAGCAGTTACAGTCCCTCTAACTACCCTGCCTTACGCTGCAGACATACTGAGTTGTAAAGTAATGTCCAGGGGTTGTAAGCAGCTTCATGCAATGGCCAGTTACAGAACACTTTCAGGGGTCTGCAACAGAATAAATGTGCAACATGAAGCACAAAGGAAGTTACACAGCATGGATAGTTTTTTACGTCTGTACAGGTTATCTTGTAAAAATGTTTGAATATTGACAGAATGCTTTGCGGATAAGGCAGGGAAAAGGCAGATTTCCTCACTGGCGTGAGGTAAAGTAGAACATTTTTTATTTTTTCCTGCCCTCTAGTGGTTGTATTTTGTGATGGTAAAAGAGGTGCACATTAGAGAGTAAAATTAGACAATTACAGTCTTGGGGTGAATTCTCATAAATCAAAAGCGCTGTTATCTCTAATTTCAAAGGTAAACATTTTTATGCATTCCTGGGTCCCAAAGCCCACTCATTTATGCTAAAATATCACCAAATCCCATTAAAAGGAACATATTAACTTCAGTGGTTAAAATTAGTTATTATCATACAATATAACCTGACAGTTTCCTGCCATTATTTACTGTGTAATAGTGTTTGGCTGTCTACCTGTGCTTGTTCAGCTCCTTTGTAGATATTACCCACTGCACACTTATAAAACACTCACAGACAAAACACGGACAGAAGAATTGATGTATATCTATTCGTTCAACCTTCAATGGGGAAAAAAGAGCAAAAAAAACACAAAATAAAGCACTGAATGCTATGAAAGAGAATTTGGTTTAGCTGAACAGGCTATCATTTGGACAGTTCAAACTGGGAGAATGGTGACCAGGGTTAAAACAGGTGAAACTAGCAAACAAGGGGTAATGGAGGCTAAGACGTTAACCTTAGTATTATCTCTGATTTTCTCGCATCTCTGCTGTTGAGAACCACACAAAATCCGTATTTGGTTCTCGCAAATGCAAGAAAACCGTGCAAACTGAAGTAGAGGCGTCACATGAAATTCCTTGTAAATTCAAAGTTTTGTTAACTGAATGTGTGTGTCTCTGGTTTTTAAGTACTGTTAACGGTAATACTCTCTCTTGCTTTAATCCCTTTTGTCTTTTTCTTGCCTCCGAAATGAAGCAGCCATATACAGTAGATTTTGCCCTCAGCCACTCTGGTCAACAGGTAAGATAACACATATACGTTTCATTACCCCAGAAAAAATTTACAAGTATCGTATTCCTTGTTTCCTTCAGCTTAATTCAGATTACAACATAAATCAATGTATCTGTGTCTGCAATCCATTTCAAAACAACTCGTCCACATGCTTCTGTTAAATAAGATAACAAAAACGTCATCTTTCTTCAGCGAGTATGAAAATAACTCCTCTAACATATCTGAGCAAAGAGTACAACTTGTGAAAATAGAAATAACTGACGTCCCTCTAGTAAAGCTTCTTCTGCAAAGAAAACTACTTGGAATCAGACAGGAATGTAGTAAGAGAAGTTTTCTTTAGCCTTGAGCCAAAAAACACTTTTCTCATACCAAACATGTATACAGGTTTGTGGGGAAAGCAAACCTGAAGTTAAATGAATTTTAAATTTATAATTGCATTTAAAAAATATTTATACAGTTAATAGTGAGTGAGACTACAAACTCAGTTATACATCCATCCACCTATCCATCACCCTTAACAGCTGTATCCTATCGGCAATACATACATCTCAAAATGAGATGTTTTATACCTTCTCTAATGCCACTGAGGGAATCTGTATGAATAAAAACGAAGGTGTAATTTTAGAATTTAGTCTGCTATTCTATTTTTGAAAACAATGAAAATTCAACACTATACAATGATTGCGGCCGACTAACAGGGTAGATTATGTTTCTATTTGGGGAGTTCTTTGCCTCGCCGAGAGCATTTTCATTAATAGCAAAAGCTGCAGTGTTGAGATGCACTTGTAAGAAAGGAGAGAAAAAAGCACAAAGCAGAATTCCTTAGCATCCCCTGCTGCTGCAGTTTGCCGTCCCAGAGGCCTGTTGTTCCCTGGGAACAGAAATACCACATAGAAACACAAGAGGAACTAATGGCTACAGCATAAATAGGTGAAATTTAAGCTGGAACTTAATGTGTCCCCTGGTTTTAACCCAAACTAACCCCTAAAGTGTAAATATAAAAACACTGTATACCTACAGTCTCTTAAGCCCACCACCACTGTCTAGCCATGGGGGGATAAACAGAAAGCCCTTTAAACACAGAAGGAAAGAGCAAATGGTGACTTCAAACACCTTTTCATTTAATCTGTGTGAATGAGGGGGAAACATCTGTGACAAAGGAACTGAAATCAACACAGCGGCTCTGTGGAAAACAAGCCTAAAAATGTACTGCTGTACTGGGGTGGCACACTGTGTAGCACAGGTAGGGCCAGTCATTCCAGTCTATTTTTATGTATTATATTTATAATCATTTTGGCATGATGGTAATTTTGCTGTAGATAAAAAAATTTTTTTACCTTTGAAATTAGAGATAAGCGTCTGTGATTTATTAGATTCATTCCAAGACTGTAATTGTCTTATTTGACCCTCTAATGTTGCTATAGATAAAGAAAATGTTTTATTTTAACAAAGCAGAGCATAAAGAACAATAATATCATAAAGCAAAACAATAAAGCAGACATTTGCATTGATGCCACAAATACATGTACTGTACGCTGTACTAATAGCAGTAGGCTTGGAAATTTAAATTTTTACCCTCCTTGTTGTCTTACCTTATATAAAAAATAATATTTTGCTGCATTGGACCACCTAGTTATTCTAATATCTGGTTACCCAAGGTTCAGGTTGCAAACTATATTAGGAGAAGATTTCTCCCAGAATGCTTTGAGGCTGTTATAGAGTTGTACAAGCGGTGGCCCAGAGGCTCACAGCATCATAGTTATCCTGCCAGCATGTGTTTACAGGACATGAGGAGCTGTATTCTTCTGCTGTGTTTATTACGGCAACAAAAAACCTGTGTTATCTCATTTCAAACCATTCAAAATTAATACTATCATCTCTAGCAAGCTGAAATTTAAGTTTTGATTTTGAAATTTCTTTGGATTACCAAACACCCATGAGCAGGGCTAAGGCTCAAACCCATGCTGACAGTGGAGTTCTTAGAATCAACCATCCTAGTGCTACTTAGGAACAAAATTAATGATATCATGGCATGCACGGGATGCAGAACCACACATACATGCACACGCTCAAATGAGCGTACAGGAGCACGGATCCAACAAATATGTTTGACACCCGAAGTTTCCATCAGAGAATGTTTCACATGACCATAAATATGAAGCATCTCATGCATCTACACCTTTTACCACACTGTCTTCAATTTCAGCTCTAACACACACCTAGTGATAGTTAAACACCTAGTTGCCGTGACTCCCCTATTTAGACCCCTTTGCTCCACAAAAAGATGACAACCCCCCAAATAACATTTGGAATTAAACTTTAGCAGTTCAACTCTCCACCTACTGTCCTGAGTCCCTTTTCCCCATCACCTTGCCAAGCCTAAGAGTTCCAGAAAGAGTTCCAAAAAGACCAAAGAACCCAGACATCCTGATTCAGTGTCCTCTTGTCCCACGAACCGGTGCGCTTGTCAAGTGTGAGCCACATCTCTTAATAAGCCGTTTTAACTTCCAAGAAGAACACAACCGAAGAAAAACCCCAGCAGTTTAAATTAACCAAAAATATACTTTCACCCCTTAAAACTTGAAAGCAGATCAGTGGTTTTTTCTTCACAGCTTTGCACTGGTGTTCATTATAGGAGCAGGCAATGGACGGCTAATTTGTATTATGGTGGAGGTCGTGCCGGTTGCTTAATGGCTCGGCAGCTGGAGCTGTCACCTCTCAGAGCCTGGCCTGTGCTTTTGAGTTTAGCCCTCAGCCTGAGTGGCTTTTGCAAGTTCTCCTTGCACTTTTGTTGTTTTCTACAGCTTCCCTGCCACTTTCCGGAGACATGCTGTTCAGGTGACTTGGTAACTCAAACTGTCTCTAACTGTCGGAGTTATTCATTGTGTGAGTGCCCTGTGATGCACTAATATAACGAAAGAGGCTTCTTGGGGCAGGCTCTGGGTCTCTGTAACCCTCTGTGTTAAATTGAATGGTAAAAAATATAAAGCATTATTTTTAATGTAGCACAAGATTAGCCAAGTTTAATACTTTTTTCTCAGTGACTCAGCCATGGGTAACGGACTTTGCCCCTTTAATTTTATTCTTGGTTTTTAACCACTGTATTGCCTTTAGATTTAAATTGCCACAAAAAAGGGCAACTATTATTTTAAGAGGTCTTTAAAATGTTTACGTCTGTGTAATACAATGGCGTGGATGCTGACAAAGTAAGCCTTGCACGCAGTGTAGAATATTGTCTTGCTTACTAAGTTTTCTTTGAAGAAGGAAATTGCACTGGTGCAGTACTCTTCTATATGCAAATTATCCAAACTACCTGCTTATTCTCATCCATTTCGCTGCATATTAACTGTACCCTGTTTAGTATAAACTTGTTTCGTTGTGACGAATACAGTGATATCTGGCTTCAAGGAACAACAGCACTCAGTGACTCAGTATATTAAGTCAAAGGAGGAAAATAAAGAGCACAGATTTTTCAGCATATATATGAGGATATATTTGTCTGGCTACATTAAAAATAATCAGTTAGTTTGTTAACATCTAGCCTTACACGCAAGTCGTGTTTATTTGACATCATTGTTTAGGAGATGTCAGTCCACTTTTGACCCCTTTGCTGCTTCAGGACAAACCAAGAGGATGGTCTCTGAGCGAATAAAAGGGCTCCTTTGGTTTTTAAGAGAACAATATTGAATTCCTTTCTCAAGATGTAACAGCTACCCAAGACTATACCGAAGAAAAATCAGACCTCTAATCCTGATGTTGAAGCTTTCAATAACACATTAGGCAACATGTGTACCCCAGTGATCTGAGATTTCAAAATTTATTTGGCTCGTGCTAAAATTCAAACTTTCTTACACTGAAATACCAGTTTATGCAGCTGGACCATTTTTTTTGGCCCATGTCAGAGTGAATATGGGGAACAGCAGCAGTTGATAAGATTTAAACATGGGAACGTAAGAGTCCCAAGTGAAGATTTAACCACTACATTGCCTGGCATTGTTTGGTCCTTTCTGCACAGATCATGAAGACCTCTTTGTTTCATTGCAGTGTGTGGCCTGCTCTGTAGAGGTCCAGGTCTCCACAGTGTGTGGAGGAGATTCTGTCATACTGCTCTCTTCTTAGAGCTGTCTTCTAAACACACTTTAAAATGGCACATGGTTTGACGGGCTTATTTTGTTGACTGGAATCTATTGAGAGACCAGCTGGAGAGACAGCAGCTAGCAGGCCAGCTTAGTGCGGCTCTTTTCTGGTGTAATTGCAATTGCTTGGCAGGACAGAAGAGTCTGTGAAGTTAAAGAAGCCTCTTGATCTCTTTTTTCTGTATTGTAATACTTCCCAGATTAGACTACCCTTCGCTGAATAGGAAACAAGAACAAAATCATTTTTAAAATGGTTTGAAAAAACAATTTATCAGGATTTTTTTTAAATATCACTGATATTGTCTTTCTTCTATTTATAGTTTTAGAAAATAACGCATTTTCACTTACAGTGCGACCCAAATATATGTGAAAGTGAAGCCGTACAGAGACAATTAAAACATAGAACCCATTACAGACCCCCCCCCCACACAGGGGAGATTAAGAGGAAGAGACAAAGGGAGGGAAATTGAGGAGAAGCCATGAAAACAGGACTTCCACCCTCAAGTGTATCAGGCAACTGTCTTAATAGTTTGGCCACAGTGTAAGGTGCCAAAAGTAAGAAGCCTATACCCTTTGTCTTTCACTATTAAAGAACACAGGTTTAAATCTCACTTGCTGCTGCAGTACTGTTGATCCATCCACTGTGAGCTACTGGGTGGTATTACCACACTGACTGTGGGTTCATGATGGACAGCTCCCTGTTGCCACCCCCTGCCGAGCCCCAGAAGGACCAAAATGAGGACCTGCTGCAGCCATCCTGGGGAAAAGGACCCCATTTTTTAAGGCAGCTGGTCTGCAGACTGAGGTGTTGGGACGTGTATAAACCAGTAGTTTATGGTTCTATCTGGGGTTTTCTTTGTTACTAAACCTGCGATGGACTGGTGTTCCATCCAGGGACAATTTCATAACCCAGCACCCAATGATTCCAGGATAGGCTCTGGACCACTGTGATCCTGAGCAGGATACGTGGTTAAGGGAGATGGATGGATGGATGGAAATAAATAATACTTGGCATGCAATAACTACAAAAATTGTGTTGCCTACATGCCACTCCAGCATGCGAATGAGCCAGAGCATCGCTTCTAGTTAGTAGACAGCAGGCCGAGTACAAACTGATAGTACAGCTGATGGCATATTTGAAACCGCTGGTCCACTTTTGTTTTTTTGTAGGGGGGGTTGGGGTGGGCTCACACAGGGAGGCAGGGAAAGACGCAGCCAAAATGCCTCCTACAGGCGTGTCGGGCACTGGTGAGGTTCCTGCTGCTCGTGGAGCGAGACGTGATGCTCCTCTCTATCAGCCCAATCTGCAATGGCTGAATGGAGGCCGACAGAGTTGTATGAAGTATGACAACTGCTGGGTGGGTCATTTTGCACAAAGCAGTGTGTAGACGATAGTTTTATCCATTTTGCACCTTTCTTATTTCTTGTTCATGTTGCGCTGTCTTGCAATAATATAGACCAAGTCTACTTGTGAAAAAGGTTTGGTTTCAAGCAAACCATTTAGTTCAGTTAAATAGTAGGACATGCTGCAGGTCCTGACACATAAGGGTTTTAAGTCTGGTCAAAACTAGTTTTCAGTGACTAAACATTAATTCATTCATTACGAATGAATAAAGTGCATATCCAAAGCAGGGTCATATCGTCTGGAGCTTAGCTTAGAACCATAGGGTCCTAGGTAAGGAATACCAAAGACAAGGCTGCTTAGAGTAGAATAGAGTTATAAATGTGAAAAAAATCTGATTAAAAAGTTTAATACAATTACTAATCACTACAAATGTTAATTGTAGGTAGTTTCAAGATTACCCTGAGGTTGTAAAGCATTTTTTTTGCTGAAAAAGAAAAAACTTTTATTTGGCAGGACAATATATGTTCTCTATATGAAGATGCTTCCGGGCACTTCAGCAACGTTTAAACATTTAAAAAAAGCAAATTATTCATTAACAGGTGATGAAGAAACTAAAAAAGGTTAAAATAAATGAAAATCCCCAAAGCCAAAAGTCATTATCAGTTAGTAGTCAGACAGCTGCACAATTGTTTAGTATTTTGATTTTTTCATCATTTCACAGCCAAAGTTTAACTTTTTAGTATAAGTTATTTGTAACTTCAAGGCATCTCTTTGATGTGCTCCAACAGCTTTTGGTGGCTTCTTTGGTTTATCTTCTATCAGGAAGAAGTAAGATGTTAATAGTTGGGGGTGAGATTTCAAACAATAGCAGGACAGAACTGTGACATTTTTAGTTCGGTGTTTTAATGGCTAAACACTTTGTAAGTCAAAGTCATTTCTAGATGATTTATAGAGTAGTGAAGTTTAATTGCTTCCATCTGATGCCAGGCACTGTTGTGAGTGCTGCTGTGATCTTACCATGTTCTGTCTGTCTTTAATTTAAAACAAGCTAGAAAAAGCACCCCTGGGGAAGGATTTAAAAAATTTATATTAACAATGGTGTATTTGGTCAAACATATCAACACCTAAGCTGCCAGGTAAAAAGCCCTGTGATGCAGTGAGCTTTGAATGTGTTAAATAGCACCACGCTACCAGATGTGCCAAGACAAACAGACGAATAGTGGTTAAAAACCTCAGTCCTTACACGTAAGGTGTTTTACGCAGTAGGATTTAACTGTAAATTATACGTTTTTCAATTTGACATTTCTGAAATTCTGTTCAGAAGTTCATATTTTGGCACATCCCCTTTTTTGAAAGTGATGCCTGCATGTCGGGGAATCGATTGTTACCGGAAACTAGTTTTTTGAGCAGCAGTTTAACCTTAATGGGGAGTTTGTGGTTGTTTGTATCCTTAACTTTGTGGCATTCAGTTTTATAGTTTTCATCTCTACTTAGTTACCTGAAGGCCCTTTTGTTTCTATGGATGGCTAAATGGTTTCCAGTGCAAAACCATCATGCCTGGGTCTGCAAGTAGGAATGTGACTGTATGGTCATATTTTATATAAAATCTAAGCAAATGTGACAGCCTGGTCAACCTGATCTTGAGGGGGAAAAGCCATAAGGTTCTGCTCAAAAGAAGTCCTGCTATTCTAACTGAGATTTATCCCTTGCCTGAACTGACCATCTGTACATTGATGACACCTAGGCGTTCCTAGACTCCAAACTGAATATATATTATTGCCTTGGTGTGATCACTGCCTGAATAAATGCTTATCAACTGAATTGGGATCTATTAAAGTCAAATATTTCCTCTTTTTCTCCTCCATCTGCTTATCTGTGACTTAGTGCCACACTATCTCCACCTCCCAGTATGTCCTTCAGGTTACTCTTACCACCTTCAAGCCATTACCCATCATATCTCCTGTGTCTCATGCTACCGATGGTCCTGCCTTCACCAAATCCATCCATTTCTTACCATTCCCAGTCCAAATTCTGGCCCCTTCTCTTGGGCCTCCCCACATCAGTTACACAACTACAGCAGCTGACTGAGAACTTTGCTGTACTCAGCCCTCTACTAAACACAACCCACCCTGTACTGTCTGGATTAAACTCAGCTTTCTGGTCCTCACCTGCAGAACTCTCCTCTGTTTAAGTCCTCTTTGCCTTAAACGTTTCTCCCACCACATACACCTTTCTGCACTCTTAGCTCTTCAACTGCTTGCTGTGCTGCGACACCCCAGCTGCTGTGCTTTCACATCCTTGCTTTGCAAGTGCTGGAATGAGAGGCCATCAAATGTAAGAAGCCAGTTTTTCAAAATCTACCTCAATGACCACAAATTTGCTAACTTGTTCTTGAAATCCAAATGAGATTTGGATTGATATTAATCATTTATAAAGTCTAAATCAGCACAATATTGCATTACAATCTAACTATGATGGTATTGAGTTATTGAACAGGAGCTGTTGGTTAAGGAGTAATGAGTTATTGGTATCCTTATTACCGCAGTTCAGGAAGCAACGGACACTTGGACATGGGACATAATAATAATAATAAGACAAAAAATGTAAAAATACCGTACTGGTATTTCCTACCAGTAAGCAGAGGGTTATAGCACTCTTAATATGCTGCTGACTATCTAATACTAATGCAGAATATTTTCCCAATTTAAAAGGAAGTGAAGGGAATGAACTGCTTAAGAATCTCATGTTAATGCGAGGCATTTTCCCATTTTAAAAGGATGTGAAGGCCAATAGATTCTTAAGAATCACATGCTAATGCCTTGTTGGACACGAAGTGAAGTAATAGGTTTATTTTCCCCTTTGTGTTTAAACTGCAGAGGCAACTGGCATAAAATATAAGCATGAAATAGTTTCGCTCCAAAATGTTGGTCTGTAAATTAGGCAAGAAATTAAGAACAAACAAAGAGGTTAAAAAAAGTGAGAAAATGTAAAGTGTAACTGTACCGAAGCGAAAATGTTAACGCAAGTGCAAATTCTAATCTCCAACGGCTGAATTAGTACTTAAGTTAAAATTCTAAGTTCTATTCATGCAAACTTAAAGATTTAAGTTAATGTTTGGATACTGGGAGTGGGTTTTGTATGCAGACAGATACACATCATTCGGTTGACAAGTTTGCCAGGCTTAGCAATTTATTTTCCTGGTTCTGAACCAGGAAGTGGGATCAAAGATGTGACTGGATGATGAAAATAAATAAATAAATTTAAAAAATGAAATTGCAAGAATGTTAGGTGCATAGTAATAGCAGTTAACACTGTGCTCTTCACATACATTTCTGTAGGGTTTGATCAATGTGGGCAGAAGAAACAAGATAGAAGGGGACAGGAAGAAAGCTGACTGAAGCTGGACGGTTTTTTAGCTATCACGTTAGCATGACGAAAGCAACGATGCTATAATTATATGGGAAAACTATTATATTGGAAGCTAGAAGAATAACAGAATACAGAATAAAGTACATCCTGTATGTGATTAAAAAGAGGCGTATTTCAGTATTCAAGGCACTGTTGCGTAAGGGTAGCTAACAAAAAAGTGTCATATCCAAAAAGAATATTAAAAGTGACAGACCAAAAGAAGCCATAAACCAGCATGTGAATTTGACCTTTGAGATGAATGAATTTTAGGGGTTAACATTTCCTTTGGTTCGCACATCCTGCTTAGGATATATGCAGAGCGAATGAATAAATACTGTATCACTTGGTCATATTCAGAGATTTACAAAGAGAAGCAGGTTGAGAGGGACACAATTTCAATTTCCCATTAACTGTCATTTTTTTGTGTCTGACATCACAAACTTCAATCGATATGCCTTTAGTTGGCTTTTACAGGAAGTGACAAATCATAGCTTTATTTCCCAAAACAAGTGGTTGTCATTTATGTACAGTTAGCATCCAAGAGTGGGTTTCAAACCCACACAGAGGGTCATTCGGCTGAAGCTTAAATCAAACCATTTGTATGTGAAAACACTACATATGTTGACCATCGTGCCAAGTTTTCCAGTCATTTTAAATCACTTTACTTGTAATGCATAATGCTTGTGATTTTAAGCCAACTGAAATGTTAATATAGGTGGGATCTAATTTTCGTTTTGCTTTACGCACTTCCCAATGGGTGGTTTTAAGATAGGGGAGAGCTAAAATACATAGTGACATGCCACAAGAATGTTGTGCATCACCCAGTGGTAAAGAACAGAAGTATTAAAAAAAAAATCACATTTCTTTCTGTCTATCAGTCTGTCCATTCATCCGTACACTTTTGCAGTAATATTGTAAGAGAAGAACCCTTCATTACCTCTACGTGTAAAGTAATCACACAAAAGACAAGATGGGATTTGACTCCTTTGTTAGCCAGGGCCCATTCATCACCATACAGAAAGCCAAATCTAACCACACTGATTTTGAAGGTTGGCATTAGTACAAAAATATATATTCTGAATCAACACCTCACCCTGCCATGTGCTGCAGCACTATGTGGCATCCATATCTCTGGGTTACAGCGGGACAAAACCAAACTTGGGCTTTAGGTTCCTGTGACTGAGCAACAAACCACTAGCAGGAGTAGTTATGACAAATGACAAAATAAAACAAAACTAGTTTTCTTGACCTGAATTTGCTAAGCAATACCTTTTCACCTGATGATCTTTTCATTGCAGATTTTGCATTGGGACTACAGACTGATTTATATTGCCATTTTATTCAGGATAAACTCAAATAAAAGCAAATACAGGTGAAATGTATTCCATTAGAGAGGCAGGGTTAACAGAAGGGCATGGCCTTCTAGTACTGACATCACACCCAACCTATAACCGCCAGCTTGTGAAGTCTTCCAGGGTGCTACTTGTCCTTGGTACAAATCAGCTTCTAACTGGTGATTGAGAGGGCAGATCTGCAGGGGGTCCACCCCTCAGCGTCAGAATTCCCCAGTCACTGGTTTTTGACTTCAGCAGACTGCTGACACGGAAAAGCACTAGACCACAATCTGTAGTTCCTTCTATTGGTGCAAAGTCTCTACAAACAGCTAATTGTCTGTGACCTAACCAGAAAGTCACTGCAGTAAAAGTTATATTGAAAAAAGCTACATTAAAAAAACTCAGTCCCACTTTCATTCACCAATCAATAAGTGCTTTTGCTTTGTAGGGTCACGGTGGTCCACAGACTATTCTAAAAGCACAGGACATGAAACAGGCCTACATTCTAAAAGGGACATCAGTGTAATACATTTATAATATTGTAATGAACTTCAAACTGCATTACAATACAACATTAAAAATCTATCCATCCATCCACCCAATATCACTAACCACTGTATCCTGGTCAGGGGTGTGGTGGTCAGCAGTCTACGCTAGAATCATTTGGCACTGGGTTATGAAACTATACCCTGGGCGGGATGCTTGCCCATTGCATGGTGAAGATTTAAAAATCACTGAAAATAAGTTATCTTCTGAGCCTCTAATTCAAACCTGACTGCTGACCACATCATCACACAAGTGTGTTCAGTGTTCACTTCTGTCTATTTTCAATAGTCAATAAAAGCTTAATAATATGCGTACCTTGATTTATTCAGTTTGGCATAGTTTGGGTTATGTTAAAAATTTGGATCTAGCTATAATAAAACAAAAAAACACCTTACAAAACTTGTCATTTTCACATTTCCATTAACTTCGAGCGACACTGAAAATTAAAACTAGCCTAAGATGAAAATAAAAAACACCTTTTCCCCCCACAAAACCCTGCTCGTTCTTTTTCATGCAACAAACGTGCGTGACGTTCCTCGGGTTATCAATTACCAAACCTCCCAGCATCAGAAGACACCCATCGATACTGCGAAACGCAGACAAATCAAGGCCGCCGCCCACAGACTCTGCTCTCCAACAGACAGCAATTTAATGGTAAAGACAACACAGTCAAATGAACTGGAAAATTACTTTTAGAAAAGGTGTAACTTGGATTTTCACAACACAAAGAACCATTGTGTTTATTATATAAAGTGTACTCTGTACTAAAACAATTAGAAACCCTACAGTGCTACACTACACACCCATCCCTTGCTTATTTGGGCCCATGCAGTGAAAAACCTTATTGATAATGATCAACCCATTTATAAACAGGGTAATATTTACCACATCAGATCAGGGTAAGTACCCTTCTCAAGGCTATAACAGCAGGAGCAGGGATTATAAATATAATCAAACAATCTGACATCAAAATGTTAATGAAACTACAGTGATCAACTTCACTTTAGTGCACATGCGTGTTCATTTGAAGGGTAGTACCTACAAAACCTCTCCACATGCAAAGCAACTTCATCTTAATGCAAATCATAAGGACCCTCTTCTTTTGTTACATTCATTATGACTCAGACACTCCACCTTCTTACCTAAATGCGCATTTTTAATACTACGCTACACGATCAAACGTTCACCAAACCAGCGGTAACAAGTAAGGCTGATAATATCCTCTAAGACATTAAAACTGTTTAAGAATATAATTTTCCTTTCACTTTGCTCTAAGGATTCACGTCGCATTATGGGGACTAAAACAACAATTCAATCTGAACTCAATCCCTAGACCATTTCCTTTGTCTTTGCACATTTTTTTTAATTAACACCTTTCATTTCACTATTCAACTTCTGCTGTAAGTAATAAAAAAATGATAATTACACACTGGGGGGGAGGGGGAGTGGAATCAAGGTCTGCTTTTATGACCACAGCTGCATGTAGCTGCAATCATTACAGTGAAACTACAGAAAAAACAGGATCCTATGAAAAACAAGTTCTTTGTTGACAAAAGGGACGGTGGGCATCCCACCTTGGCACCGTAATAAGTCCTTATCGTCTAATTCATCTCGCTGACTGAGCTATTGTCTCTGTTAATTAGTTGCCAGGGAAGTAATTAAACCCGATGGCTCGGTTACATCAAATGTGGCAGAAGCCAATTAACTCAAGATCATTTCTGACTCCTGACACATTCGTATTCAATTCTGGTCTTTCGTGACGGGCAGATGAAACCGCATGAGCCATACGAAGCACAAAAAAAGTGGGGAAAAAAAAACCCAATTGCTTCATAAAATATTTATTGGATCGAATGACTTCAAGTCACACTCAAGCTGCCGTTATTATGAGCACAGTTAAGCATATGTCATACTGCATTTGCACATGAACAAAAACGTTAATTCGGAATTGACCGTTTTTATTATGGCCAGCCCTACCACACTCATTCTTCTACTTCCGAAGTCCTGCCCTAGTTCACCGATGAAGTCTAAGAAATACAAAACTTGTTGGAAAATTAACAGAATTTCAATGAGGTGATGGTCTCTAATGATCACATGAAGTGCTGTCTTTATATATGATGTGGGCAGTTTTGTTTACCTGGCTTTCTGGTTATTGTATTGTGGTTTTTTAACCCACCTTTGTGAGAATAATAAAGGTTTGTCACTCTAAGAAGCTCTCCGTACAGTTTATAGATATGGGGTTTGGGTGAATCACTAGAAATCTGTACTTCAAAACAGCTTTTATTTTTTATGCTGCAAAATTTTTGGAATCAGATCAGATCACGAAAACTTTTGCACAAGTCCAGATCGACACAAAAGACTAAAACCTACCTGAGATATTAATGTATTCCAAAGCAAGCAGTAAATTCAAATAATTTGTGCCAGACTGAGCCTCTAACTGTAATCTGGGCTTCACAGCCAGTAGAGGTGAAATTGGCAAAATACAAAGCAGTGTTGCTCATTCACAGCTGAAGGTAATCAAAGTGCAGGAGCAATATATATAGAGATGCCAAAAAACCACTGCAAAAATAAAACAAGTAAACAAAACAGATGAAACGTCACAGCCCATGCTCAGTGAAAATGGTTACTGAGGTTAAGTGTCATTCACTATCCATAGGCAGCAGCGGCAGCCAACCCTTGTCCTGCCAATCCGCAGGGGTTCCAGCTTTCATCAAGGAACCAACTATGCAATTAAGCAGATAATTGTTTTATTTGAAATGTAAAAATAAAATAAAATAAAATGGCAGGCACTTCAAATACTGTGTGAAAGGCACAGTGGGGTCATTGCGCTTACAAAGGTGCTCAGTGAACTTACTATTGGCACAAAAAATGGAAATGACTGACAGTACTTAACAAGGCACAGGCTGGGATTGAAGCCTGAACACCGTGGATATTGGGAAAATGAGGGCTGGACTCCCACGACAGACTGATTGTCCATTACATTTTCTTCCATGCTTGTTAAAACTTGTTGGTTTGTTGCAGAAATGTAGTCAGTCCTCTTATATCGCAAATTAATTCAATGAAACCAATCTGTTGTGAGTGTGCTAAAGTATCAATACTTTGCTGGGAAACAAAAGCAACAACAGCAATAATAATAATAATAATAATTAAACGATTGAATGAATGAAATAAAATTAATTTAAATAATAATAATATATTCCCAGACAACAAATAAATACATAAAAGCATGCATACATACATACGTACTGTAGAGTCTTCATATTTTCCTGTAATATAAAGTGACGTTTGAAAGTTTCTGGATGTCTTTTCCTTCCTTTTCTCTTGCTATAAAGGAAAAAAAGACAGCATATATTTATTATGAGAATCCATTTTTTCATCTTACTAATTGCTCTTTTCTAATTACTTATCACCCCTGGACATTCAAAGGGGACATGGACATAACAGGGGCGTTCTATAAAAACATTTTTGTTAGACTAGTACACGTTTTTGACATCTGTGTCAGTCAACTTGTGATTTTATAGAAAAATCTGAATGTGAGGTATTATTAGGCATCTCTTTTGGTGATATGGGAGATTTTTTTAATACAGATAGCTAGACAGATAGGTCACCCGAACTTAATTAAAATACCAGGTTGTTATTTTATTACATTTACATTTATTCATTCAGCAGATGCTTTCCTCCAAAGTGACGTACCAAAGTACATTTCAGATCCAGTTGCAAACACGCACTTCCCAAAATACCACTATTTTTTCCCCCCCGGTGTACAATATGTGAGTACCTTTTTTAATTTGTTTTATTTTGTCAGAGAATGTAGTGAAAGCTGGGGCACAGAGAGCAGCAGAAAAGCGGGTCTGACAGATGTTTTGAGAACCTTTTTGAACGTCGAGAGGGATTCAGCAGTTGTGAGTAAATGGAGGAGCTCAATTTGAGGGATGGGTGTGCAGTTATTTGTCAAAAAGAATGCAGAGTGGTGAAGTGATTAAGTTTAACCTGTTTAGACAGCTATAAATTGCACCAGCAGGGCACTCAGACAGGATTTTACCAGGTAAGTATTGCAAAGTTCAAGACAGTGTCCAGTCAGTACTGGACCCTAGTTGACAAATCCACAGTTCCCTTGTTTCTGTCTTGTTTTGACAGTGTAGATCTTGGCTTGATGACTGCAGCACCACACGCTGCTTTCAAAATCCTATCACGTTCAAATAAAGAATAACATGGATCTTCTGAGGATGGTTCCTGTGGACTCAAAGGTGAATGAACCTTCTTGCAGGTTGGTCACTGTGTGGCCAGGTGTAGGTTTAGTCAAAACTCCACATTGGTACAACAGGTGGTTTGACAATTCTGCTTCAGTCAAATAAACAATTCTCTCAACCAGAGATCTTACGAGTTCCTTTGGCTCACGGCTCTTTATTCTTTATCCAGAACTACCCGTTGGGGTCTCCTTCATCCGCCACCCATGGGACGCACCTGGCTGAGCGTCAGACACCAACTCTAATCATGGTGTTAGTCATTTGGCTTTCATGAAATCACCAGTTGAGCTCAAAAGACCAGCGATAAAGTCCCCATAAATCAGCCTTTCTAAAAACTCTTCCCGTTTCCCATTTTAAAATAATTCCAGCATAATTATACTTATTCATATTTCTCCCATTAGCGTAATGCAATGTTAATTGATTTCACTGATCTGAAGCTATGCTAGAAGCACCAAATGTCACAACTTAAAATTCACAGAAGTAAATAAAGTCTGATGAGAGGAAACACACGAACCTTGGAGTCAAAGTCAGGAGTCTTCGGCATCAATTTGTAGTCAGGGCCATGTTCTCCAGCTCTGCAAACGGCCTTAACGTGTGGGGGGGAAACCAGCATCGCTTGTCACAACATGTCTACTTCGCTCCATTATTCGAGCTTCCCAGGAGGCGCGTATCCTTTAATTAACCTCAAAAAGTGAGTCTAACTTCAAAGTTTATACTCTTTTACCTCATGTTGAGGTTATTGCGTCGGTACACCTCCGGGTTTCCCGCCTCCCTTTTTTGTGACAGAATCTGGTAAAAATATAGAAAAAAAAAACAGTTCGCTCCTGGGTTCGAATCTAGCTCAGTTTTGCGTTTCAGGTTAAATGGTCACTGTAAATTGCGTAGTGTGCGTGACTGTGGCTGCGGTTCCATCCAGGGTATCAGGTCTAAGCCTGGTACCCAGTGATTCCGGGATCAGAACCGGACCGGGACAGGTGGTTAAGGAAGCTTAAGGTAAATGGATGACGTAGAAAAGAGGAAACATGACGGCTCTGTGAGCCGTTGGCGCGAAAACAAGTGCGCGCGCGCGCTCCCGGTGAATTCCGCCCACCTCTCTCTCTCTCTCTCTCTCTCTCTCTTTCTCTCTCGCGCGCACCAGCAAAAGGCGGCAATGAATGACGCGGGTCGCGCGCTTTCTCACTCGCACTTCGTGCGCCCGCGTCCCGCACCGTGGCCGCGTCTCGCCACCGACACCATGAGTCCGCTGCGAATATGGCTTCACCTCACTTTCTGTGTGCTGGTAGGTGCGGAATGTGGACCGTCCGTTGTCCCGCGAGCTTTTCCCCCTTCGAATAAGTTTTATTTTCACCGTTGCATGTATTTGGACAGATGTCTTATGTGTTGTTTAATGATTGTCTTTCATCCTTTTTTTTTTTTATAAGTGCAGCAGCTTTGCTCTGGTAAGTTTTCTGTGTCTCACGTCGCCCAGTCTAAGTCCAGCTCTAGTTCGGCTGTCGGTTATCAAGAAAGTAATACAATGTGCGGTTCTCTTTTTTTAAATCTTTTTTTTCATTTTAATGACTAATTGCGAGAAATGAAATGCACCATCGTTAAGAAAAAATACAATTGTGACCGGGTTCAAATTAAAGCGGGCATTTAGCGCTATATTTTTATCGAATTAAAATGAATTTATTTGTGCCACACGTTACCTGTGTAAAGGGTGTGACGGAATAACGTCCTAGCATTTCACACCTATAACCGTGGGTGGTGTTGAGGACAAAATACGAATGAGCTTATTGGCCATTTAAAGTGGAACTTGGCGCAGAGTCAACCTGTGTACTTAACTACCTTCTCACTCCGTCCATTTCCAGCCCCCATATAAACATCCCATTTTTAAAAATTTAGTTATATAACATAATATATGCCACATTGCGCAGTTTTTGAACAGCCCGATTATCATATCGGTCGTCGTAGGGGGGGCGCATTTTGGGCACGTTCGAGGCTACAGAACCCTCGGGGGGGTGCTGCGCGGGCGAGACCCCCGCTAAGTTACCGCCCCTTGCCTTTATGGCCATGTCGCCAACACATCGTAAATTATACACAGTACGAGGCAACACCACTTAGGCTGATGTGGTACTTTCCACGTCTTCCTTCTCCAGCCATGTGCCAGAAAAAAAATTTATTTATATATATATATATATATATATATATATATATATAAAAATTGAATTGGCAACAATATGGTGACAGCGGAAGACTCATAAACAAGCCTATGTGTTTTTGGGGGGACCAAGTGATAATAATGTCATCATCGGAAAATCCAATTTGTGAGCTTGGTGCTTCAAAGTGGCTGACAGTGACATTTGTGTACTAATGAAGTTAGACGTAGGCCTGCTTGAATATGGAATACGAGTGACCTGCGAATGACGAAATCGACGATTCCTTTGATTGCAAAATACGTCACACACCGTGCGTATTTACATGAATGACCTTGTTTTTGCATTACCCCTGTGTTCAGTCATTACTGAAGTCATCTTCATGTGATATGGAGATAATATCAAAAAATATATTAGAGCTCTCCCTGCGCTCAGGTCAAGGAGGCAACCAGTGGAAGATTGCTGTGTGGAAACAGATTCTCCTCTGAAGAAACGAATTGCATTATTGATTTGTATGGAGAGACGGTATTGCTTTCTTTGTGCATGTTCCATATTTATGTCGCTGGAGCCCAAAGAATGGTTCCACAGTGCAGGGACACGGCTGTTTTATTTCGTGTTTGGTAAAGCTCATCTCTTCAGGCAGAAGAGATCTTTGCGAGGGCCTGCTGATTTATTGGCAGCTCGGCAGTATGCCCACTGTCATTTACACCGCTGTCCTTTGAAATGTCCTGTGGTTCTTGAGGATTACACAAATCTGAATAGTTTCCGGTCCTTCTGGAAGGTTAGGGCTCCTGGCCGCAGCAGGGTTGGACTCATGATCAGAGGGGCAGGGGTGGCTCTTCCCAGGGTGGGATGCCATGGGGGTTTCTTCCAGCAGCCACACGGGGTCAGCAGCCGAGGCCTTACATTTGTACTGTTTTTAACTGGAGGTTTGTGGGGTGTGTATGTTGGTATGATGTGATGTGAGGATGTCCACAAACACCACAGACACACGCGCATAAAATTGCACGTGCACTTACACACAGAGTCACTAATTCGCGCACGTGTGCAAGTATATATGCGGTCACGGAGTTATTGTTAGACTCCGACTGTCGAAACAGAAGATGGACTAATTTTGTTTTTTTCTCATAGGCTTCATTGTAATTGTTCCATATTGGCGGCGATGGCTTTGACAAGTCACTGCAATCGCTGTTATGCTCAAAAGGCACGCCTTCGAATGGTTTGGTGTCTAGAAATTTATCTCCCTGGCAGTGTGCACTGATGCCCTGTGTTTTTCAGTTAGGAAAAATGCTGTAAATCAGGGCAGTCCTAAAAATGTCTTTGTGAAACAGAGCCATTGCCTCAGAAATTCCTCCTCTAATCTGAGGAGATTTGGTGAAGCTGGTATTATGGTACTTTTTTAAAATGTATTTTAGTGTTTCAACCTGGGTAGCATCCATCCATACATTTTTGTTAACCATTTATCCTGAGCACGGTTGCAACTATCTAGTGATTTGGGTTGCATAATATCCATTATTATTGCTATTCCACATATCTATCTAATGGCAGTAACTGGTCAGGGATTGCAGAGCTCATTGCCTGTCTTGGAAGTACAGGACATGAGGCACAGGACACCAGAATCTAGTCAGTCACACACATACACGCACTAAAGACAGCGTAGAGTCATCAGTCCTCCTGAAACATGTCTTTGGACTGTGGAAGGGAATTGGAGCACCCTGGAGATATCCTCTCAAAAGCAAAAACCTGGGAACTTCACATAAATGGAGATGAATCAGACTCATGTCCAAACCCTCAGGACATGTGAGGCACCTGCATCCTCTGGTCCTCCATCTCATAATAGTAGTAGTAATAATAATAATAATAATAATAATAATAATAACAGTAGTAGTAGTAGTAGCAATTCACCATGGTGGTACATAGAGGCATTTTTTTTTTTTTAGCAAGAAGTGATTTGTTCCCTAGAATTCCCAGCTGTCATCACAGCAAAGCATCACGAGTTCCCTGTTTTTAATACACCCCATCCAACTGATTCTGCAACCAGTTGTAATATTATTATGTGATGTAATTGTTTCGCTGTTATGCTCAGATGGGAGCAAAACAGCTGTGTGAAGGGGGGAGTAGATGGGTAGACTACATCACTGCCTTGTCACCCTGGAGGGGTGTTGGATGGAAGAACAAAAATACTTTTGCAAAATAATTCAACTTGAAGAGCAAAATCTTCCTGGGTTTGACCTGCTCCTATGGGAACTGGAAAGGAACAGATCCTGTTTTTTTTTTTTTTAATTGTGGCCAATCTGTTCTGGACTTATTTGTTTATAGTTTTTAACATTTTTCTCTCCAGATATTACATATCTCCGCTGTGACACCATTTAGCAGGATGTACTTCAACTAAAGCTTTTCAGGTGGAGTAATTTGATGTATAAAGTTACAGGCGATTATTACATTGAAAACACGATGAGATGGACTTAGTGTTCTCACTTCAGCGGTTCCACCATTTGCTGCTCATTTCATCTGGCTTCCTGTTGATGCATGTCTGTTACTTTACAGTGTGTTTGCAGTAATTTGTTTTTGTGGATGCCTCTGAATTTGGTAGACTGACAGGCTAATTTAGCTGTGAAAAGCTCCTTTGCTGGGGGTAGGTCCTTCACAGCTCTACTCTAACTTGGTGGTCAGAAGAACCATCTGGCTAGCAGCCTACTGGTTATCCAACTACACTTGTGAGCAAAAGGTGGTCGGTCCACATCTGAAGAGGCACAGAGCCAAAACTGAGTGAAATTGGAACAAAAAAATAGAAATGTTGGAAATGTTCCTATCCTGAATGAAACCACATTCAAACATCCATCCATTTTCATTAACCTCTTATCCTGAGGAGGTTTGCGCCGGTCCGGAACCTATCCGAGAAGGAATGGTCGCTGGGCAACGAAACTGACCCTGGATGAGACACTAGCCCATGTCAGGGGGGCTACACACACCCATTCACACTCACTTTCACACACCACGGGCAATTTAGAGTGATCAGTAAACCATTAACACATCTTTGGACTCTGTTTTGCTTGATAATGGAAAAATATACACATTTTATGTTTACCATTTATGTTTTGCACATCAAATAAATCCATCCATTCATTTTCTAGTCAGGGTTACAGCAGAGCCTTTCTCAGAGTGATTGGGTGCTAGTCTAGGGGACTCTACCCTGGATGGGACATCATTCGATTGCGGGGTAGCCACAATCACACACATAAACTACTCACTAACTGTTGCCAGGTTACATTGGCTAGTTAAACACGTCTTTGGACTGTAGGATGAAACGCACAGATACAGGGAGATTATGCAGATTCCACACAGACTGAGCTGGATGTGAACCTACACCCAAACAGCCCATGCACTGTGAGCCAACAGCTGTACCACCATTTTGTCCATTTCCATTACAAGAAAAAAAAAAAAAAGAGATGCAGCTCAACTGAAGTAGAGAACCCAGATTTACTTGCAACAAGCTGGTTTTTTTTTTTAGATTGGAACTTGGAGAGGGTTTTCTGTTCACTGTTGTAATGGCTGATCGGGTGATGTGCAACACAGCATTGTACTGTAAGAGATGAAACAGTAGGAGGTTTCCGTCTGATGATTGTTTTAAAGTTAATTGTAATGGCTGCAGTGGAAGGAAAGGGAATCGCAAGGATTTGCAGGGATTGTTGAAAGATGACCTGACCTTGTGTGAAAATGCATCCCATTTTAGTCCCACTTTTTGCTCTCTCCTCTCCTCGTAGTGCCAAGCCATTCACCCAGACTGTGCCATCATCTCGCAGCACAAGAAAGCCCAGCAGGCGTGCCTGCGGACCCGCAGGAGTGAGTCCCGCAACCACACTCGACACACAGGTATGGCCTCAGGAGTCTGGTGGAATTTCCTCACTCGTGTTCGTGATGTTCAACAATTGTACTCTGATGTACAGATCAACCTAGTCAAAGAATAATAAATTAAAAACCCCCTGTCCTCAATTATAACAAGCCGTCACCTGAGTTGTTTTTTAATGTGACTGACTCAGAATTTGAGTACCACCTGGGAGAGAGAGAAATCCAGAGGCGCAGGGTTTTGTTTGTGCTAATGTAGGCATCTGACCTGAATTCGCTGACCTGAAATTCTCTAGTTTATTATTAACATAAACACACTTGACAAGAAGCTGGTAAATATGCGTTAGTGAAATTGAACCTTCATTGCCACAAAAAGTGCTTTATTTATTTATCTGGGTATTTGGCTGTTTATTTGGGCGGTGTTTGTCATCAAAGCCAAATGTGGAACAGTAAAGATGAGAGCTAAATATAAACTGCTTTAAGTTTGGAGAAACTTGAAAACGTGTCAGCCGTTTCCAGACCTTGTGCTCGAAGCCCATTTTGGTTCAAACAGCTGTTGAAATTCTGGGGGGGAAAAAAACACCCATGATAAAGTATTTTGTCAGTTTATTTTGATGGCTTGTGTCTGACCCATACAACCACGTCCTCCTAATAAAAGCTCCAGATTGTGTGATAATCTAGAAGTGATGAGTGAAGGGGGAAACAGCTCATGAGCTAAATGTAATTGATAACTGAAATTAATGAAGATTTCATTTTAAAAATCAACATTGATTATTATTATTATGTGTAGATGATAGCAATAGCATCATGTCAAACCGATAAACCTGTATTTCGGTAAAGGACATGTTACACAAAGCAAAGTAGTAGTTGATAAATAATTGAGATGAGTAAATATCCTCAATTTATATTGTCCATTATCTTGCTCTGAGGGCTTTCAACGTATAAACTTTTTCCCCCCCAAAAATTAATCTTTATATTCCAAATAAACTTTGGGTCACTGCACCAATACAATGATCCTAATGCAAGTGTAACTGGAACAATGGGCATTCATAAGATTCTTTAATGTTTCCAAAGTTGAAAACTATTTATTTTAAAAAGGCTACACTGACAGTCTGTTAGAGATCAGTGCTTTTGAATAGAAATACACCGCAGTTGTGTTCTGGAGCTCTGAAGGCCACTCTCCGTTACCATGACAGAAATCCTGTTTATCCATCGCTGGGTGGCTTTTGAATGATATGTTCCTCCCCGTAATCAAAGAAAGGCTTGAAATGTGCAGAACGTGGCATACTGCGAGATTAAGCGAATATGGTAAAAATAAATTAAAAGTAGTGTTTCCTCATGGTTTTGCTTAAGAGCACTTAGCATAAAATAGTGGCAAAATACAGAATGACATGCATCAAATAGCCCAATACAATAACAATACAATTCATTCAATACAGTCAAAATTACAAAATTATCAGTAGTGGAAGAAGAAGAAAAAGCCTATTGGGGGGGTCCAAGGCCAACTGACACTGCAGCTTTTTTAAGTTTGAGTAGTTAGGTGTTGGGACTGGTGTTCCCTGTCTAGTTAGAAGGAGAACTTCAGTAGGTCAGGATGTACAAATGACTTGTGCTTGCAGGTCTCAACTCTGAGACATTCTGTCTGGCAGTCAGTCACAGGGTGGAAATATATATGGTTACTGCACATAATGACAGTGGTTCAGCAGCACAAACAGGTTGAAAGACAAGTGGACAAAAAACAGCATGTGGCACCAGCACCTTTGCTTAGACAGATGCTAAAGAACAGTGGATTTCATTTTCAGATTTCCATGCTTGCATAGTAGCAACAACCCTGAAATTGTCTGGTAAACCATTTCCCCGTTTAGTGCTCCTATAACTGAAAGTTTTATAAGAGCGCAATTTGGTTTGTATTTACTAATAAATTCTGATAAGTCCATGTTGAAGCCTTTACAGATTTGTAAATTAAGAATAAGAATTTAAAACCTGTCTTAAACATTAGGCAGAGCCAGCGCAGGGACTCGACAACTAGCAAGAAACGATCACTTTCTGGTTCAGGTTATGATCCTTTCTACAGCATTCTGCATTTGCTGTAATGTGGTAAGAGGCAAAGCCTAAGAACTCAGACCCTGGGAGCTTCACACTTGTATACATGCCAATTTTGAATATTTCTCTGATGTGATTTGGCTTCTCCCGGATAGAACTTGTGCGAGGACTTCTCAACTCGGATGCCGATCCGGGTATTTGTACATACTGCTTGTTATACTGGGAACTGGGAGTTCAGATTCCAGGGTGTAGGTACAGTCTAAATTGTTTCCCCCTTGTTGAGGAAGGCTCTGTATAAAGCAGCCTTTACACAGTCAGGGCTAAAGTTGGAAGATGTACATGCATCAGTTATGGTGACAAACACTACAGTAAGCACTGACACTAAAGCAATTTACTACAGCAGGGATGGGATCTAAAGTTCAATGTTCTTCTCTTTCCTCTACTATCGCATAAAGAGGGTGAATCATTGCACTCGATAGTCAAAATGAACCACATCCCCTTTCAAATTAGTTGGATTTGAACTCTCATATGAACACTTTCTTTCGTACAAAAGTCCATGAAATCACTGCTACTAATATTAAGTGGGAGAACTAACTGGCAGTTCTAATTTCTTGCCAGTGAGCTTAGCCACTGCACTGAAATGGAAACAAAGGTTGTTTTTGTTATTCTCTGCCAGCTTTGAACAATAGCAACATTGAACCATATTGAGATCTTTTTTGTACCATACAATGGTATAAGTCCACGCTGAGGGCAAAGTCCAATTTCTGCCTGCTTCAATTTACAGATTTTCATTTCAAAGAGGGATGATCTATTGTTTCACCAGTGGAAAATATGAGTTGTGACTTTCTTTACTTTTGCAGGAGTTGCTTCATCTAAGACTTTTTTCTTACAAACATTATTGATATCAAGTGCTTAAAAACTCAGGGATTCAAAGTGTCATTACACTGTGAGGAAACACCATTATTAAGTTTTCATGGAATGAAGACGACCATGAGAAATCAAAGACAATTAGATAATTTTGTCAGTACCTCTATATTGGTTACAAAACAATATTTTTGATATCCACTCCACATGATTATGTAATTATGTGCATTAGACTAGATACAAGTATTTAAATCAAGGCCAAGTGTGCAAGCTTTCAAAAAATGGCCAAATTCATCCAAGAATGATGTACGTGTTCCAGGATGCCCACAAGTTCCAAACATGGCACTGTAGTCGGTACAGGAATCACACCTGTAAATGGGATGCCTTGTACAAAAATGTTGCGTTGGTCATTTTCTCAAGCATGTCTTCTGGAAAACGTTGACTGAAGACAACTTTGGGACCGATACTCAACGTACAATTTTTCGTGTGTTTACCACTATTCTTCTTGAAAATGTTGCTTTACAAAGTCATCCTTTATACAGAAAATACCATAGCAATCTTTTGGATGTGTGTTTGTTTGTTTGTTTGTTTGTTTGTTCTTTTGGTGCATAGACTGAAACTTTTTGAACTTCAGAGCCATCTTTTATAGCATGGCCCACGTAAAGAGGCCCTGGGCATTGCATCAGTATTGCAGATACAGTGACTTCACATCATTCAGCTGTTCAAAACTCCTGGCAGCCAACCCTTGCATGAAAGTTATCCTATTTGAGGGTTTCTATGCAGTGTCACCAAAATTTAAATATGAAATACTAAACAGTAGAAGGAGAGACTAGGAACATGTTATGTGCAGAAGAACTAACAGTTCTACAATATGGTGTAAATGTGCAAAATGTGTTTTTCAGATGCAGTTATTTCCATTCAAGGAAAAGGAGCTGTACTTTAGTAATATACAATAAGACTGAATACATTCCTGCTTAGTGCAACAAGAAAAATATGCAGTCATTTATTATTTTTATGAATTACCCCTGTGTGAGCAGTTAATAACATCAAGTATTACACACACTGCTTTAGCATATAAGCATACAAACAGAAAATGTGGTTAATATACTACTGTGGGGGTCTCAACAATTTTTACCAGGGCTGATTATCTAATCTGATATCTTCTGGACATTTTTACAACAGAAACACAGCTGCAGTTGAGTGCAACCAATGATCGTCACAACCAATAAGCCAGAAGCTCATTTTTCCGGCCCAAACGATAGATAATGATAGTAATGTTCCCGGATACACAGTAGCTGATCGTCTGCTCAATAAGACGACTTTTCATTGTACCGTCTTGCCCAAGAGAGCCACTGTTCAGATGTTTTCCTCCATGTTCGGTGGAAGAGAGATGCTAGTGTATTAATTACGAATATACAGGATAAGTTGACAGATATCCTGCACTCAACTGAGGTCTGGAGAATGGAGAACTCACAGGGTTTACACCCCTCTGCCCAGTAGAGATTAGTTACACCAGTGAAGTAGCAGATTCGGTATTCTTCTTGTTATTTATCTTAATCTTCTTCCATCCATCCAGTCACTGTCATTAACCGCTTATCCTGAGGATGGTCACACTGGTCCATAGCCTGCTGGCTGGGATGGGATGCCCGTCCATCACAGGGTGTTTTCTTCACAGTTCGCAGTTCTTTCTTCTTCTTCTTCTTCTTCTTCTTCATTTTCAATTTCATTTTCCAAAGTGACTTCCTAAGTTATTAGTTACATTTCTTATTGTTGATCAGCACTGGGCCGCAGCAACACAGAGCTAGAAACAGGACACTGAGACACTGGATCACATACTTACACCAAGTGTAAAGGATTACAATATTTCACACGTGTGATTTTGTTAAGGTGGCAATGAATCCTTTTCTTCTGTCTCTGTTTATTGGTTTATTATACTCAGATCAAAACCACTACAATGACCACATGATCAGCAGCTACCTTTGCCAAAATGCAACTCAACTCAGCTCATCAGAATGACCAGTTATTACTCTGCTGTGAAAGGAAAGGTGTAGAAATTACCCACCCATACAGTTGGATATGAGAACATACTTCAGGTGATCCAAGCCTTGAAATAGCAGCCTTTGACCTAAAGCTATAAATTGTATAACCGACTGTCTTGAATGAAACCAATGATGTGTCCTCAGGTGGGGTGCTGTGTTTAAGGTGCGTGTTCTGCAGGTTGCCAGACGGAATGGGATGGAATACGCTGCTGGCACAGGGCAGATGTTGGACAAGTGGTCAATGTTTCCTGTTCTGAGGTCTTTCAGCACTTCACCAGCAACCAAGGTAGGGGGCGTGTCGTGCTGTGTTTGGGTCTGTTGCTGTGTCGCCGAGATAGTATGAGGTCCAACCCATATGTCAGATGTAGAAAGTGCAGTTTAGTCAACAAATCTTTGTACACGAGCTTCAGAAAGAGGTAATATTTTAATAATAAAAAGGCTAAAATGTTCTGCTGAAATAATTAAAATTGTAATAAGGGAAAGGTGTGGGCTATGGATACATTTAATAAACCTTAAGAATTTTCTGTATGAAAAGAGACCATAACCACATGGTGGTGTTTTGAGAAGTAAAACAGTATCATAATGGAAAATGGCCCAGGGCAACTCTATAACCCCAAACTATGACTTACAAAGGATGTTTGATGAAGAAAAGTCTGAAATGACAAAATGCAAGAATATCTAACAGAGTGAATTGTTCGTATCTACAGACCATAAAGTATAAACACTTTTTATGTCACTACAAGTGGTGGTATGTTTTTTCAAATTTATTGTAGTATTTTTTTTTTTAAATAATCACAATCTGGGGTTTCAAACAATTTTATTCTAACGGTGCATATTAGGTGACCAAATGCAGTGTAGAAAAGAAAGTGTTTTTACTCTGTGCCGTCAGTTGCAAGATGTGGTGAATCTGTGGTGTTCAGCACGGTCATGTAAAGAAAAAGGTTCCTGCAGCTCCCGGTCTCCTTTCTACGCTGCGCTGGCTGGGCTCGGACCTCATGTCAGCAGTGCCATTACTTGCCTATTTCGAAATGTTTGCTGCCCTCTTCTTGAACTTAAAGTGATAATATATTGTCATGGCAACTGAATTCTTTGCACTGGGTATTGTGCAGGACATTGCACCGTGCCATTCTGATCCTTCTAAAGGTGATGTGTCCTTTAGCTGCAGGTAATTGTCACTGCCTTAAGGCCCGCTGTTTATGTCCTTTCCTGAACTTTTGTGTCTTTGCCAAGATTGCCTGCACTCACATTCACTGACTCTTTGGATCAGTGAACATTGCAGATGAATTTCTGGACTGCTTTTGTAATCCTAAAAGGGATGTGGCTAAAGCAATTCTGATTAGGCAAAAAATGCACATCCGTATTTCTGGGTATCTTGAAGGAGTCGAGTCAATGCTGTGTGTGGGGAAACCATCAAAGGTAGGGAAAAAAGAAGGTTTTCCAAATACAGCGTGTTCTGTCACATGGACTGGACTTGTGGGGGGAAGAATTAATAAATGTGAAAGGAAAAATAAAGATCAGGGCAGGGTGACAGCTGCGGGTGGGAAGTTACTCAGCTGTCTGTTATGGGCATCAAAAGTGAGAACTAATTTTCTCTCTTGTTAAAATTGCATTATTCTCTTTCTTCCAGTGAATTATTTTTGATCATATTCATGATATTCAGCCATATATGAAAACCAACAATGTGTTATTATTCGTGCAACTTATGCAAATGCAGAAGACTCCAGGGAATTCCTAAGAACTTTCCTGGCATTTTATGTCATGTGGTACATTATATAATCTGTGACTATAAATAGCTCAATGGAAGTTTTTTGGCAGGTGGCAGACAAAAGACATACAGACTTCAACCCAGAGTGCTGGGCTGAGATCCAGGGTGCGGTGTTTGTTTATTATGAGTACGAACCACTCCTGAGAAGCAGAGGGCTCTGAAAGGGAGGGACTGAGTCATCTCTTCCTGTTCGCCTTAAAACACATCATGGGATGGGATGATTTATAAGAGTTATGGGGTTGGAAATGAAACAATGACACAAGGGGAAGGGGATGAAACATAAAGCAAGAGAGAGACAAAGCAGGGTTAGTTTAGCATATGGTTTTTGGCTATAAGTTTTTCGATTATCGTGATTTAAATTTGCTTTTTGTTGTGTTATGAGGACCAACTTAATGTGGGAAGAAAATCTGTCACAACTGAGAGTCATCTTTCTAAATCGAACCCACCTTTTGGAAACTGACCGACGTCTTGCAGGATCTTCATATCCCGGAGGCTCCTGACACTACAGTGCTAAGGGCTCATAAAGGACACTAAGGATGTTCATAGGGTTTTCAGTGCATTTTTCAAGATTAGGGTTCAGTCTTGGCTTTCACATCCTTTGTACTTAGCATTTAAACATCAGCTCCTGGGTGGCTGAATATAAAGGGTATTACATCATGAGGAACTAAACAGCCAAACTTGTAAATCAGTGTCAAGGATGAGTCAAATAGGTGTTCAGTGCCTGAAAGGAGTGATGAGTCAACCTTTAATGCAGGGGCAGAAATCGTAGCTCTTTAAATTGTTTGTAAATGTGCATTTTTTTCTTTTGTGTCTAAATCTATGACTGCGTTCATTTGTGCAGTAATTCATAGTTTTTGTCCAATGATCATAGTGGATGTTTGTTGTATGGACACCTTACATATACATATAATAAGCAGATGTCTGCTTGTGTGCAGTGATGTGTCACACTGATGATTTCCCTGAGTCAGTGGCAGCAATTTAGTTTTTTCTCCTGAGAACAAGACGTTTAAGGTAGGAGGAAGACGTTTACAGCAGGCTTTCTGTTCTTCTCCTCACTGGATTTGGTCAAACCACACAAATTATTGAGCCATCTGGCTTTTAATTATACTTTCAGGCATTTTAAGCATAAGTACAGTCCACTGTGTTGGGAAAAGCATTGGGAAGATCAGATTACATTAACAGAGACACATTTAAGCTCTTTTACACTGTTTTTACTCTTCAGCTCATTTTTCCCTGAGCAAGATTACAGCTCCCAGTTTTTAGACTTAGTTCACCACCACAGCAAATTATTTAATGATAATTAATTGCAGTAAACATTTTAAAAAGATCTTCCTCAGCAGTCTGTTGTTGTTGTTGTTGGTGTTATTTATTTATTTATTTATTTATTTATTTATTTAATCAATCTCTTTCTTCATTTATTTGGTCAGCTTTTTATATTTAATACAGTTTTAGGATAGCGGTTGCTAGCGATTGTGTACTTGACCCATGACTGTAGGTCTGTGATTTCTTTTCAAGACTCAGGGGAGCACAGATTATTATTATTCCTGAATATGATTAATGTTTTATGTGCACTGCAAAGCGTGCAAAATAGCCCAGTGCCTCAGGTGAACATTCCTCTATTTGTAGCTACCTTCTATTTTGGTAGTTTTTTTTTCACAGTTTTTTGTGAATTATCATTACAGCAGTTGTAATAAAAAGTTATTAAAACAAAATAATACTGGTCTTCTTTATTTATCATTATTTGTCTGATATCTTTGTTGAGCTTCAAATGTTGAATTTTTTTTAACACATCAAGCAATTAAAATTTGCATGTCAGGATGTTCCAAAAGGAACCATTTTAAAGCACCAGGGTCATCAGTATTACAGCAGAAATGGGAATTGAACCAGGGGTCATTAGATGGAAAGGTTACAACCTTAATCATTAAATGCTGTTGAGATCAATACATGTCTCTTCCTGCATGATGTTATCCTTCCCTAATATTTACAGTTAACTGTTTGTATTGTTTCTTGATTTCAACTGTATGCTTGTCTTTAGGGTATATCTTCAGAAACTGCACGAAAGAGGGTTGGATAGACCTCCAGGCAAGCTATGATGAGGCCTGCGACTTCAGAAAGGACATAGAACCAGATGCAGAGGTGCTGACCTACGTCAGAGCTTGGTTCCTTGTGATGGTAGATGGTTGAAAGTTCTTCCTTGTACGTACACATATGTTCACTGATTTACAGATGCACTGAGATAAATTCCCTTTATCAAAATCCTCTGTGACGAGTGGGATAGTTACGAACAAGTCAAAAGCCACAGCTAATTTAATCATCTGGTTAAGGGAAACAGGTTGTGAGCAAAAGAATCTTTTACTGTCACATGTTTCATGTAACTCTAAATGAAAATTTCAGCAAGGCACCACACTTCCCACGTCATGTTGAGACAACATCTTCTGACTCAGATAAAAGATGACGGGTAACAGGGTCCTTATTGGTGTAGTGGACGTCTTCTTCTTGAAGAAGAGGGGAGAAAGCAACTGAAAAAACTAAATTGTAGTAAAAAGTGAGTCAGGCTGTTGTCCAAGGTGCTGAACCAGTACTGACAGTGGTAGTGTTGAAATGACAGTGTGTGTTGTACAGCAGGGTTCCTTCTCTACATGGAAGTTCAGGGCTGTGAGTCCAACACCTTAACAATTAAGCTAGTTTTACTCCTACACAGGCTGGTTTTATCCTTATGCTTGTGTGAGTTGCAATGTGAGCTCCAGTTTCCCACCACAGTCCAAAGATGTGTGATATTACATTTACTCAGTGTTTGTCTAAATGAGTATGTTTGTCCTGCCCTGCAATGCACTGGCCTGCCGTGGTTATTGTAGGTATTCATAATGGGTTCATAATGGGTGAATAGATGGACTATACATATAAGTAAAAAATAAAAAACACTAAAAGTAAAATATTTTATTTGGTTTCAGACAACATACTTCTCAACATTCAGACAGGTCTATACAGCTGGTTATGCCACGTCACTGATCTCCTTGATCACTGCAATATTTGTGTTCACTGTGTTCAGGTAAGCACACATACTTTGTCTACATATTACATTGTATGTCCTTTTAATTCAGCTATTTCCTTTTATTTTAATGTATATTTCCCATTTCTGGGTTCTTTTGCATATAAGGGGTTTAAACATGTAGTATCCACCCTTTAATACCTCTCTTTTAGTTGGAAGTCCCATATTATCCCATATGTCCCATATATATTTGTTTTCACCCTGAGCTCACCATGCAAAATCCCCCCACAGAAAGTTTCACTGCACCAGGAACTACATCCACATCAATCTGTTTGGCTCCTTCATCCTGCGTGCCAGTGCTGTCTTTATCAAGGATGCCGTGCTGTTCGCAGATGAGACCCTGAACCACTGTCTTATATCCACGGTGGGTGCATTTAGCTCTGTGTTCTCCTCTCCACTGCTTTAGCACATTGGAATGTATACTTTACAGGGACCTTCATTATGCTGGAAACCTCAAACAGTGTATAAAGGATAAATCCAGAAAAACAGCATGTAAGCACTACTACTGAAGCACTGAAACATTTTTGCTTTTGACATTTATAGTTAATGTGCGCTAGATTTTTGTTGTTAAATTGTTGTTTTGTTTATTTAACCCGTTTATACAGCAGCATGTTTTAGAGAAGCTATTTGAATTAAATACTGTAATATTCTATTTTGAATGCTGATGCCAGTGAGGTTTTGAAGAGACAGGAATTTTGGGCGCACTGGCTTTATTACGCCTTGGTGTGTCTCAGCAGCAGCCCGGCTAGGCTGGCCAAAGCTTTTCACACGCTCAGGGATGCTACAGCATGGACTGTCGCTTGAACCAGTGATCTTGTCTTTACTCACTGTGGATCTTGTGTTTTCATAAGACGTTTGCCTTTTTCCAAAGGGGATATGCACCACTAGTTAACTTAGTAAGAGAATGCAATCTTTAAGCCAAAGACACTTACTGTGTATATATATCAAACCCACAAGGACATATTGTCTATTGGATTCAATTCAATTCAGTTTATTTTTATAGAGGCTTCTTCTCACACAGTGACTCAGAGCTGAACAGTAGATCAGGATAATGGAACAGAAAACAAGTATTTAGTGAAGTTATAGATAAAGGTTTAATGTTAATGAGGACAACCATACAGGGTATAAGTGCAAAAAACTCCCACCCAGGAGGTGAGGAAGAAAAATAAACCTCTGGAGGTCCTAGTGCCAGCAGCTGCCGCTGGGCTTGTACACGTAGAAAATATTGGCAGTAGTAACAGCTAACAAAGGTTATACTGCGTAGGACAGTGAAGGTGAATCAAGTGATGTTGAGGTGCAGGTGAGCTGAACACACCATCAAGGCAGGGGGTCCTCAGCTCCCGGCGACATGGATTGTTGGTGTCACCACTCGTCTTATCTGGCCTCAGTGGCGGGGGGTCATTAATCTGTTCTGGTGGTTCAAAGAATCTCAAACAGAACAATTGGGGGTCAGTATCTAATGATGTTAAAGACAACATCATTTAACAGTGTAGATAAGATGTAGAAGTGGATGAATTGAATGAACCAGCCAAGGTCTTATAAGGTTACACTTGCATTCCAGTGTTACTAATAAAACAAGAATCAAGAAGCAGTTTTTATTAAAAGACCATTTATACAGTTGCGTATTGGTGTGGAACAATTAAAGGTACTAAAATGTCATCTGTCTATTTATCTGTGTATCTGTCTGTCTTAACACTGTAGGTAACCTTGGACAAACATGTTAAGGAAATTAATAACAAAACTTATTGTTATATTTATTGCGTCCAAGTTATGTAAAAGCTGTATTATGACTCCATTAAGAAACTTTGATCAGTCAGTATTCAGTAGCGGAATATGTGAATTTCATTAATGTCACCTTTTTAAAAACAATTACCCATACACAAGACCCAGAAGACTGTAGGTTATGGATCACATAGTCTAATTCAAAGCGTATTTTTGTTGACTGTTAAAGTTTTTTTTTTTTTTTTTTTTTTTTTTATACTAGCTCTTCATAAAGTTGCAGTTTTTTAACTATATTAATTAGAAATAAACATTTTTCTCAGTATTACCCCAACTGGCCACTTCTCATAACTTGGGGTAGTCAGGACTGAGGCCTTAGAATCAGAAAGTTCCTCTTTTAAATTCCATTCCTGTTTTAGTCCTGTGTTCAAAGTATCTATCCTGAATTTATATAGTAAGAACATTCTGGTGTATAAATGGGTAAATCATTGTAAAGGTGGTTATCATTGCATTGTCAAAAGGTGTCAACTAAAAAAAGTTAAGAATTACTTAAAGTGGAATCTTTTTGGTCATAAATCCTTTCTCCCCCCCCCCAGTCTTCATGCAAGTGTGCTGTGGCATTCTTCCAGTTCAGCATTCTGGCCAATTATTTTTGGTTGCTGGTGGAAGGGATGTACCTGCAGACCCTGCTGGCCCTGACCTTTGTCTCACAAAAGAAGTACTTCTGGTGGTACATCCTGACTGGTTGGGGTCAGTATCTGTCGTAATAAACTTGTTTTACTTTCCTGTAGAGGTGACTGATCGGTATGGTGGAGTGAGGTGTTCATTTGGGTGTAATTACTATTCCATCTTGGGGTGTGGATGTTATGAGTTCAATCCGAACTCAAATAGCTCATTCAGTAGCTATTTGAAACGTAATCCTAAATCATATGGGTTTTAGAGAATAAATTTAATCACTACTTGAATGCAACCAAAAGTAACAATGAAGGCAGCATATTAGCCCAGGTACCAATATCATTATTAGCAAAACACAGATTCATTTTTAGTGTCTTATCATGTAAACGCAGGTGATGTGAATGCGCATCATTGCCAAAGAAACCTTTGCAGGCGATCAGAAAGTTTCTAAGCCAGTGGTCCGCGCAAGCAGTAATGGAGCCCAAGGGTAAGGAGAAATGCCACCAAAGTATATGAGCAAAATGATAAATTGCAAGGGCGTGAGACTAGCAAAAAATAAATAAGTAAGTAAGTCGAGATATATTTTTATATGACTTAGTCTCCTGCATCAACACATTTAGTGTGTGTAATTAAAGTATAAAAAAACCTTAAATAAAAGTGCTCATTTTATAGAAGCCAGAGAAGAATAAGTTCCCACATTTTTAAGACTTGGACAAGAGGTTATTGGTAGTACGTGAGTATTTAAACATTATATTGCTGTTAAGTTTATGTTTGGTAAACACAGAAAATGACCTTTTTCAATTTTCTTTAATTTCTTGTAGGTGTTCCATCAATAGTACTGACAGTGTGGGTATTAACTCGCAGTTTTTATGACAACAGAGGGTATGTATGGGTTCTTAAAAATTAGAAAGTGCTATTAAATCATGCTTTAAACTTGTGACTACCTTGAACTGTTGTTATTATATTACACTTTCCACTGAATTCCCTCTTGTGTGTTGTATGTAATTTTAGGTGCTGGGATGATACTGACAATGCAGTCATCTGGTGGATCATCAAAGGTCCAATAACAGCATCATTACTTGTATGTCCAACATGGTCATTAACCCCTATTTAACTGCCCTGTTTGTCCAGTGTAGCATTCAGCATTACATAACAGTGACAAAGATCACAAGTATTAAAATATTGCCTTAAACTATCTGTCTTCAAGATGAACTTCATCATCTTCATCAACGTAATCCGCATCCTGGTGCAGAAGCTGAGGTCCCCGGCAGTGGGCGGGAACGACACAAGCAATTTCATGTGAGTCCACATGCAAAACAGTAACGCACTGTGTAGATGTGTCTAAAATCCCGTTTGGGCCCGCAGGCACCAAGACCTCCAAGTGGTACCATGTATGTTCAGTTCAGTTCCAGTGGTACTGTTTATTTTCAGTTCAGTTCATTTTCATATATCCCTTCTCAAAAGGTTCCTCAGAGGGCTTTTTTTAAACAATTAATAGCACCGCAATGAAGCAGGATCATAAGAAGTAACGATGAAAAGGAATAAAAACTAAGTTATGATAATAACTTCACCTTTCATACAGATTTGAAGCTCAAAGTGCTTTACAGAGAAATGACAGCACAGACTAAATAGTGAAATTAATAAATAAGCACTGAAAATATAAAAATAACATTTACTCACCTTGAATAAAATAGTATTAAAATGGCATAAGGCTAAATAAATAAATAGAGATAAAGAAAAAAAGGAAGAAAGAAAGTCTGGATAATAAGTTTAAAAAACGTTTTGGGCATCCAAAAGTATTTGGCTGGCCACTCCTCATGGCCATGCTAACACTAAAGAAAACACTGAAGAAATAAGTACTGTTTTTTTTTTTTTAAAGCTCAATGTTTTAGGACCATAATATCCAATAAGATTTTTTTGGTGAACATATATCCAGTTTTTGGTTGCACCCAGTTGTACCTGGACTAATATGATATACAAGCTATACCAAACTCTTTCATCACAGAATGCAGTTTTTCTTGTAAGTCCTAGCATAAAACAACTGTTAGAAGTAAAACATTCAGACGTCGGGCCCCAAAACTTTGTGGAGCCACTAATTTGTCTGAAACAAATGTCATTGTTACACGGGAATGGCTAGAACACGCAGATGAAAGCCATGAAAACATAGAGAACGTACAGATTGCACACACAGTGAATAATGACTTAATCAGTCCGAATTATTTCATAGTTTGCCCTCTGGAACCATTAAGATTCTCCGATGTCGAAAAGCCAGAATTAGCATCCAACTGATAATGAACTATTAGCTTTTTGCTCAAGCCTTGATAGAATCACTGCTAAATTGATTATGAAATTATATTAAAAGTTGTTTTTATTCTTACTTGGAGAGCAAGGACATGACATCAGATGAAGAAATGACACATCATTAATATTCAGATAAATCTGTGTAAATTCAGAACCTATTAAGACCACAGCAGGTTGCTACACAAGCAGGACTAACACTTAAACTAATATCTAATTTACAGTACAGGTTCAAGAGGTGTCCCTAGAACTGCAGTCTACCTGGGTGTCATTAAAATTAGTTCACTTAAACATATATGCAATTGATTTTATTGTGAATGTGTGTATATATACAGTTCAAAAAACATTATTGCCAAATTTGTTTGTTTATTTGATCAAAGGAACTTACAATGTTAAGGACCGTTGTAATGACTGACCCATTTTTACAGCCCAATAATTTTAACTGAAGCAATCTGGGGTAAGTACCTTGCTCAGGAGTATTAGCAGGACGTGAGATTCAAGTCTGTGATCTCTCTGACCTCTGTGACCTGAGTCCAGAGGCAGAAGCTTTAACTACTACACTTACATTGCTAACAAAGTATATTTAACACATTTTTAGAATTAAAAAAATGCTTATTTTTTAACGAGCCTTTTTTCTCAAATTAAGGACATTTACAAATTTAGTCCCATCATCCTCACAGTCTCTCCAGCAGTTGGCAGCAAATGGAATCCTATGCTTTCAGACCAAAGATCTCAACTTCACTTACTTCAAACAGCAAAATCTTCTTTAAAAGATCTTATAGTTGGTCACAAATCTTTCTTGCTTTCTCAAAAATGGCTTTTTTTGTATAGCCTTTCCGGCAAAGGGGTGAAATCAGTAAATTACTGAAAATTGTGCATCTGAAACTGTGTGAGTATCCCAGTTGGCCTCTTGATCACTTGGCTGACAGCTGTGTGGACTAGTGGGGCTGGTCAGTCTGATTCTGTTAGCGTCTGGGTTGTACCAATTTTTTTTTCCAGGTTTTTATAATAGATTTAACTGTTTTACTAGGATGACTCAAGGCTTGACACTTGTATAACCTTCTTTAACAATTTTCCCCTAACTGCTTCATTCTGAGGTCCTTCTGTCAGCTCATATATATTTATTTCTATTTTTTCTGAGTTGATGCAGTCGAACACAGGTGGATCTCCAAATTACAAATTACACTTGGCTTCATTGCGTGGTTAATACAAATAAGTCCAGTCTAGGGTTTGAATGTAACACAGGGAATTTGGAGAGAACTGACCCCGGCAGAAATAAACTAAACCCCCGAAACGTCCACACAGGTTATAATTTCTTTTTCTGTTATCAGAACAACCTGATCATCAAAGCCATCTCTCCAGGGCATGCAAAGCCAACAAATCACAGAAAAACTAGCCCCGTGCTGTGAGCAAACAAACAAGAACAAAGTACACCGTTCTTAGGTGTATAGAAAGTTAATTATGTGTGAGTAGAAAAGTCATTTTGAAAAAATAATAATTGAGGGCTAAATATTTTTCAGAAGAGCAGTATATACACTTCAGTGTAAGCGTTCTCCGTTCCTTAGCCACTGAACCTCTGTGTACAGCAGTTTGTTCCAGCTTATCTTGTGCTCACTTTCAGTGGCTGGTTCGTAATAAACTTACTCCATTATCTAACAATTTTTTGCATGTTTATTAATGTAACTAATAACGATATGTGTGAGATTGCTGTTAACATTTAATATGCAACTCAGGAATTTGGAGCTGGGGTCTTGGGAGCTGAACCCCGCAGGCCACTAACTGTCTGATCCCCTCTCTCCTGCTCTCGGCAGGAGGTTGGCAAAGTCCACCCTGTTCCTCATCCCACTTTTTGGGATGCACTACATTGTGTTTGCGTTCCTGCCTGAGAGCACTGGTGAGTCTGCCAGGCTGTACATCGAGCTGGGCCTTGGCTCCTTCCAGGTAAGCTGGGTCCTTTCCAAACCTTTGCTATCGCCTATATAACGTGCGGCTCTGCAAACCAGCAGCTGGGTCTCAGATTAGCCATCAGTTTTGAGTTAGGGGATTTCCATTTAAGGACCTTTATTAAATAATCTACTAGACTGAGTTGTACATGTTGTGGACAAAAAATATTAGATTTAAATTTCTTGAGTCTCCCTCATTAAATATTACAGATTACTTTAAGGTCAACTGAATCATTGACTTTCTTAATTTGCAAAGGGGAAGCTTTTAACTGTGACACTTACATTGCTGATAGTTTGATTTATTTCAGGGCTTTGTGGTGGCTCTGCTGTACTGCTTCCTGAATGGAGAGGTAAGAACAGACTGGAATAACCTGTCAGCAGATATATAATCAGGTATATAGGATAGATAAGGGTATGTATTTACAGCACAGAAAATATTCCAATACTTGATGTAATTTGCTCCAGTAAAGGCAGCGATGTGGTACCATCAGAGGCAGGTGGAGTACTCAAACGCAGTACACAAGCATTTCTATAGAAATTTGCTTGTAAGTAAATAAGTGCAGAAGAAAATTCTCTGGAAATTAAATGAACTACAAGTAACAGAGTAAATCTCTGTGCACCTTTTTTGCTCCCCCTCCATATTGATTTGTTGGGGTGGGATTCTATAGCTAGACTTTTGGGGCTTAATGGGAAGAGTACTGAGAGTACTGAGTCATTTCAAGGTGTGGCTTAGCTGCCTGAGGAATTTTTTTATAGTTTGAGACTGAGGCTTAATTCTTGGATGGAATGTGTATTGTAGAGAGTTTAGAGGCCAGAAAAGGTGCGGAGTATTTTACTGGGGGACCCTAAGCAATGAAGTTTTGCTCCTGCACAAGCATGACAGGGACTGGATTTGGTGCCGAGTTGGGGCAGAGCCATTAAAGGCGAGATTTAAGCTTCACCTTGTTGTTCCAGGTCCAGACGGAGATGAGACGAAGGCTGGTAAAGTGGCAGACACAAGGCCGCCTAAGCCTCATGAAGAGACGCAAGCCCGTGTTCACAGAAAGCACTGTCATCTCACAGGTCACAGTGCTGGACAAGGTGCCCCCAAAGGGCCACAGTGCCATCTCCACTGTCTGAGCGTTGGTTAGTGTCGCTAAGAGAACATTCTCAGAAGGACAATCTACACAACTGCCAGGTGTGTCAATTCGATGAATTTGAGTCTGCAAAACATTCAGGAGCCATAGTTCATAACAGTCATTAGGCTCAAGAATTCCTGTGTGTGTGTGTGTGTGTGTGTGTGTGTGTGTGTGTGTGTGTGTGTGTGTGTGTTGTGAGCATGTTAGAGAGTTTCTGTATCTGGTAAAGAAAGGAAATAACTTTGCAAATCAAGGAAATGCACTATGATCTCCATTACAAAGTGAACCCTGTGTTCAGCCACCGATAACCCATTTGCGTAAATCTGAAGGAGCCTCGCAGTGCTGTCAGTAATTCTGTAGCAGAAGAAAATCGCATTGTTCTTCAGTGGGAAGAAAAGCAAACCGCACTTAGACACCACTGACCTGGAGGAGTGGTTGCAGTGGCAGCAGTCTGACTGGTTCTGTCACCATTCATGCTGACCTCAGCTCCAAAACATCACCCTCATCCAATCCCTTTAATGACAACCGACATTATTATGCTATCAGCCGAGGCAGGAAGGACCACAGTGCCGTTTCTTATAAGGTTAAGTGAACCACGCAGGGATGACAATGTTCCACCTCTAGGAATTAAACTAAAAGAAACACTATCTGTCCGTCTGTCAGTTTACGAATTATAGCTTTTGTTCCAAAATATGCAGGAAACATAAAGAGTAAATCCTGCAGCCTGCAATCCATCCATGCTGTGTACCTTTCCTTAACCTGACATTAATGCCTTTACATATTTACCTGTGTGATGCAAGACTGCAGTTTACTTTGTTCATTGTTCGATGCAAACAGTGATAATTTTGCACAAAATTTTCTTTTCGAACTGTCTTTTAACCTGGAGCACTAAGACTGTAAACTGAGTGTTTTTTATGCGTGTTTGAATCTGTGTTGTGCTTTTTTGTAACTGTTGTATGTGTATCAACACGCATCTCAGATGCTGCAACCGTCTCAAAATTCATGTTTGAATGTGTTCGTTATCGTGCCCACGACCGAGAAGATGTCGTGTCGAAAAAGCCCAGTCTAAGCCCGGTCTTCTCATCCTGTGAGGAGGATGAGCCCACGAACAGCACCATGTAGCTCTCAGTCACTTTGAATGCAGAGTCCGGCTCAGCAGCTGCAGTGGGACCCCTGTGCGACGCCTTTGAGATGATGAGCACTGCGGTCATACTTGTGATTTTTACACGTGGAAATGTATACATTCTGTTGTTTAGCCTCCCAGAAAGAAAATAATTGTTGTTTTATTATTTTTATTGCACTTGATGACCCTGCTTTTTAGCTGTGAATAACATAAACAATCCTGCACTTACTAAATTTTTAATATTATCAAAGATATGTATGTATAGTATGTTGTTCCTCTCATGAATTGATGTGCCAACTCATGAAAATCACAGTGGAAAAAGGAATATATTTAATGCCATTTATGCCAATATATCAATCATGTACAAAACTTCTAATATACACTGTTCATGAAAACAAAGTTGTTTTATAGCACATGGAGGAGAAACAGCAGGCAATGATAGCGGAGCAGCAGAGCAAACTGTACAGTACATCCCATGTACATGTTTTACATTCAGAGTTCAAATACAACGAACACACACACACACACACACTCGTGCGTGCGACACACTTTTACCAACTCTTAGTGCAAGTCCCAAGTGTAGGAGAACCAACCGATCACAGCTTCAGTTTATCTCCAGAACAGGTCACCACCAAAGGTGCTTTTCTTTTCCAGGTTTTCGATTTAATGACGTAGCTGTATTTATTCCATTATGTTAAGCTCAAATCAAAAGTATGAAAACATGCATATTTCCGGTCACAAAAGGACTTGGTTTCGAGTCTCTAAATGCTCCTCTTTTAGTGCTAAAAAAAAGTCACTTTGAATAGAGAAACTGTATAATAATAACTACACTGTGATAAAATAATGAACAAAGCCATAGATTATCCTGGTTCTGTTTGATATTTTATATATTCCTAGGTTATCGATGGAAAAAACATGTTGTATCATTTAAAAACTCATGATCCCATGAACACAACAAAGTGACACTCGTTTTTAACAGCATTGAGACACAGTTCTGCTTACAGGGGTTTTCGGCTACAAAATTAATGCTGGTGTCAACTACTAGTCACATCACAGGGAAAGCTTCAGGTTGAAAGTGTACACATGTACTAAAACATCATTTTACAGGCGTTGCGGGCGATGTGTTTACACGCTGCCACCGGCCTGCTGGTCCGCGGGTTCCCTGTTGTGTCGGATACTCGCACGTGGCACAGCTGTGACAGGGAAAACTCAATTTCATTGGCAACCCTTGAAAGATTGGCAAAATATGAGCAGAAAAAAAAACCGTACGGCTTGGTGACTGGTGGGTATACACAAGAAATGAATCAGTTTTATGATGTAAAAAATTCACTCATATTATTTGTTTCCTTGTTTTTATATCCTTTTCTGAACTTGTACGGTACAGTTTCAAATTTGTGATGGTTTGTACTTCAAATTTGGAACCTTCGTGCCGGTTTACATTTTATTTTATTTTTCAGATGAGGCGCACTTAAATTTTCGGAAGATTTCAGCTAAAGACTTTTTCCACAGCTCATCAGTACACTTTTGCCTGCAGCTTTACAGCAGAATAATAAGAACAATTCTAGATCCAAATAAAGATACATATATAATTCTACCTTCCTCCATTTAGAATTACCCACATTTACAAAAAAAAAAAAAACACAAATGCTTTGAAGGTAGGTTAAGACATGGTTCTGACTTCAACCTTTGCTCGTGCTGCGTTGAGTCACAACAGGAACGTTTTTAACCACTAATCCATTTAATCTGAATGAAACACATTAAAGAAATTTAGAACAGATTATTTTGACATCAACATAGGGGTCAGTTCATTCAAGGTGCTAAAACTGGTCACAAGGTCGTTTTTTTTTTTTTTTTTTTAACGTGAAATATTTCTGCATCTCTTGTAATGCAATGTTGCCAGAACCATTTTGAGAGAAATAAAATTTTCTACCACTATAAAAAAAACATTGTTAACGTCACAAACAAGCTGTAACTATACAGTCCCAGCCACCGACATCTAATATAAAATATAGTAAATACAACTGAAATGCTTGTCGCACTTATGCATACAGGTGTAAACTCATTACGGACTGAATATTGAATTACTGCTTTGCCTGAGCTGTCTTACAGGAGGAATGTGTGTATTGCCACTTGAAAAGTGAGTAATTTAGACTGTGGGCAATAAGCGCTTTTTAAAGTGTTGCTTATCCCCCGAGACCCCCTGCGGAGCAGCAGTGAACCGGTTCAGTTGAACTTTCAGCGCCGCTTAACTTTTTTCCCTTTTGTTTTTCTGCAGATTTGCCGTTTATTTACACAATGCTGTTCTAGTGCCATTATGCGTCTTGCATCATTGCTGTGTGGTGCCGTAACCATGAGATAAATAAAGTGTTTTCAGTTCAGTTCGGTTTAGTTCAGTTCCCCCCAAACTACTCAACAGCCACCAGACAACATAACTGCACCTGCAACCTGTTGGTCCGTCTCTGTATTAACAAAATAAACAATAACGCCGTTTTGATTTTTTTTTTAATGTGGCTGCAAAAGTAAACATTCATCTTTCTTCTCTGAACCCGTGGCTCTCTAAACAATTTTGCAGAATCAAAATTGCTTTCGAGGGCATCGTATGTTTCTTTTAGTTTGTTCATTATTTCACGTTCTTGCGTCTATCTTTCGTCCTCTGCATGCATTGTAATATTTTGCAAGATGCCTTGGACAGAAGCATCTGCTGAACTACACACTGTTACTCGTACAACAACTATAGTTACAGGCCTTACTATTAGTACTAATACCGTAATAATAGTTACGACAACTACCGATGCTACCAAAATGAAGCACAATAATAAAAATAATACTGACAAAGTTAATTTGACACAAAGTGCGTGAACAACATGAGATATTACAGCGCTATTAAATTTCTCACTTCTAAACATTGTTTATTAGGATGTAGGCTTAAAAACAAAAGTCATCAGAAAGTGAAAACGTCATTTTAAAGGCGTCTTGGTTGATAGTAAAACTGATTATGCATAAGAAAAGCACTTTTTAAATGCATTTTTTTTTAAACTTTCTTCTTTCCTTTTGGATAGAATGCAATACTGGATAATGTGACTGAAAGGCACTTTGAACACTAAAGAAAATAGTTCATTTTTGTAACTATGATAATGATGTAGGAGGACCAACTTCACTGGCATCAGCTGTAAAGCATTTGCCGTCTTTAAAACTTTAATACAGAACTCAACAGTTTAACTTCAGTGAAAGAAGTTGTTAACTTATAATGTTAATCTTTGGAATTCTTTCTACCAATGGCTTTTTTTTAACTGCTTCAAGCTGACAAACTGAAGCAGAGCTGTATGAAGGGCGAGGAGCACCATGTAAAAAGCAAATGAGTGACCCATCAATTATTAAAGGAAAAACTAGTTAAAAAAAGAAGTAAAGTGTTAATATATAAAGTGGTAGTAACAGTAGTAAGTAGTAATATAAAGTATTAGTACAAGTACTAATACAAAAAGCCATGTAGGTGTATGAGAAGCACAGTGTTAGTGTGAAAAGCAAAGTGCTGATGGACAAAGCGAAGCATTAATGTGAAAAATAAGTTTTATTTTGTTTATAAATCTGTCTATTTTTACATTGATTTACAAAAAGAAAGTTTTAATTTTCACATAGATGTATCTATGTGTACGTTTTTTGAAAAACGAATTCTGATTTGCATGTAAATGATCTATTTTTACAGATTTTTACTTTACTGAAATACTGGTTGTTTTCCTCCTACTTTTTTTACATTTTTTCCCGACTTAGTTTCTTTTTTATTTTTGTTGTTGTTTGTTTTATGATTCATAAATTACTTTTTTGCTGTTTATGTGGTACTTCTCTTCCTCCACGGAGATGAGATATGTAACTACATAGCGTAAAAAAATATCAGTGGCTCCTACTAATAATACAAAACATGTTAAATTAGTTCACCTGGCATGGAATATGTAAATAGTGATTCATTTGACTTAGTTAATTTCAGGTTCTTTTAACCAATATTTTCTTGCTTTAAATGTAGTGGCACAATGTTCTTAATTTCTTTTTATTATTCTCTCTCTCTCTCTCTCTCTCTCTATATATATATATATATATATATATATAAAACTCTTCAGAGTATTTAGGTAAATTAAATGGACTCTACAGACTTGGACTCCAGCACTTTGTTTTCTCAGCTGAATCACAATAATTAGCTTAATATACTGTAAACACGAAACTGAGAAATAAAAAAAACATTCGTACAAAGTTTTATACACATTTCAATATACTTATATATGTTTGACATATTTTGTACTGTTGGCTGTTTAAAAACCTGTAAATACCCCTCTGAAACGTGAGAAGTATTTACAACATCCGTTCCGTTCGCTGATGTGAAAAGCTTAACGACTTTGTGTTTTCTCATTCCAGGTTCAACATTACTTTGACACAAATACAATAATGTGAGACGAAAAACTCGGCATTTCAGCTGTTTGCAGTTCATGCAAGTATTCCTTCTTTTTGTTTGCTTCCCCTGGTTTGTGGTTTGGCTCTTTTGCAACTGAACAGTATGAGACCACAGTGGCAGTGAAAAAAGCAGCGAATGGGACCCGCCCATCTGGATTCCATCACCGCCACGATTTGCCTCTCGGCGGCAGACGATACCTGTATCTCGACGACCCGAAGGCCCCCCGGCGACCGCAGTCTCGGTAGCCCGGCTACGGCTTGACTCAAGATGCTCACGGGTTGAACGTCACCCACGGTTGAGCAGGACAGGGTGAGTATGGCTAGAGGATCATTGCGCACATCTCGCACGCCTCCGTTTCGTTTGCAGCTTCTCGCACGCTCTACGATCTTCCCACAAGGCTAGCTAAATAGTAATGATCAAAATTCTTCTCCGTCAGGATAACTAACGGAAATGTTCTGAATCCATGCTGGCACTACAACACATCTCTAGAAAGCTGTAAGACCTATTTTTTTGCACACTCCTTGTCGTCTACTACGAGCAGACACATAATGATGTCACAACATACATTTTTGCGTCGGAAAATGAGCGATAAAGTAACGGTATTTACAACGAATAGCCTTAATACCTTTTTTTTTTGCGGACACGTTTCGGTTGTCTTCTTTTTTAATGTATGACACTTGGTTGATATGCTTTGGGAGAGTCCCACACGGAGGCGTATGGGGGGGGGGGTGGAGGTGTGAGTCGGGGCCCTCAGGTTGAGGAACACAGGGGAGGGAGCTGGCTGATGTACAGAGGGGGATGGGTGGAGTCAGACAGGTCAGGCGTTCAGGTCGGCAGGTTGAGGTTCAGCGTCTCCGCCTGCAGGCTGGACATGCGGATCTGCGAGCTGCTCTTGCTCAGTATGGAGAGCTGCGTGCCCCCGTTGACCCCACTGCTGGCCAGCGAGGGGTGCCTCTGCTTCAGGTCCACAGCAAAGTACCGGTTCACGGTCCAGCTCCGCCATTTCCTCTTTATCTCCGATTGCACCTTTAGGCAGAAACTTGAAAACGTCATTTTTAATGTACTTAGCTGTAAAGGTACACGATTTTCTTTTCTCTCTTTTTTTTCTGATAAACTTCAGTTTGAAAAGTGAATAGTTTTGAGTGATAAATCTAGAATAAAATCACCTGCATATGTTTAAATGGTTGTACAGTGTCGTGGAAGTGTTATATAACGTTCCATTGAAGATCTGGCAAACTAGTGGGACTTTTATGCACAAACAAATAAATCTGCAGTGGACCAGTGATTTGCTCTCACGGTCGGCACTGTCATGTCTTCCGCCCCCTCACCTGTTCCCGTTTAACCATGTATATGTCCCTTTTTCGGTAATCTTCATATGCTGCTGTGGATCAACTCTAACTCTTACCACCGACCGTACCATTTACTATATTTCTACACTCTGAAAATGAAATAATGAGACGCAAATCAATGGCAAGTGAAGATCTGACCTATACGTGAAAACAAGTGAATAGTATTGCAGCGATTTTAAATAGTTGTTCATCACAGGTCTGGGACATTGTGGTGGCCTCACTGTGCCCTAAATGTGAGAATAAGTCTGCAGTGTAAAGTGGGTAAGATAGGTGATAAATTTACTCACCTCTCCGTTCAGAAAGCAGTACAGCACAGCCACCACAAACCCCTGCAGGACGACACAAGGCAGCCTTTGTGAATAACTTTATATTTCCTAAACTCGTGCTGAATTTTCCAACAAGTCAAGGAGATTTAATTTATAGGGGTTCATACTCAGTAGTTTCTACGACGTATTGCTTTTCATTTACATACATTTGCTGTTCCTTCTCTCCACCTTGTCTTACAATATTAAGCTACTCACAATGATCGTCCCATTTTTACAGCGGGGTAATTTTTTCGGGGGAGGGGGTTCAGTAAGTGCCATGCTTTAAGGTACTCAAGCACAGATCTGGATTCAGACCCGGGTGCTTCAAATGCGGCAGCAGTTCTAACCACCACACCTCCTCCTGCTCATTGGAAAGAAAAATTGCTTATTATAATTCTCATCTAGAATTTGAATAAATGTATTTGTAAACTTTCACTTTTACCTTTTTTTTCTAAAATTACGTGTCTATGTAACATTTTCAGAAGTCTTCATTCCCTTCATTACATAAAGTTTTTTTTATGGAGGTTCCATTTTCTGTACTTATTCTGAGAAAATGTGCACCTTGCTCTGACAGCACAGTGGAAGATGGTGCGTTTGAACGTCTATCTGGAAAGGTGAAGGGTCTCGCTATTTTCTATGTCCTCCAGACCATTGAACCTAGAGTGGGCCTGCATCTACAAGAACAAGATAAACCTGGGCCAAAACGTTGAATGAAAATGAAATTCATATCACATCTCGTCTAGAGTTCAACCAAAACCATGTAAGAGACTCAACAATTTGAAAGGAAATTGTCTGGTGTGATGAGACCAACTTTGAACTTTTGGGCTTTAATGCTAAGCTCTATGTGTGGTACAAACCTAATGCAGCACAGTGAGAACACCATCCCTGGTGGTGGTGGCAGCATCATTTGGGGATGCTTCTCTGAAGCAGGAAGAGGAAAATTTGTAAAGATACGTGGAAGAATGGATGGAGCTAAATAATGTATAGAAAAATCCTGGAGGAAAACGTGCTGCAATCTCCACTGGGACTAGGAAGATGATTCGTGGTAAAGCAGGACTGAGTTTAGAAAAAATGTGAAAAACGGCCCCGGAGCAACCAGTCAAAACACAGACCTCGGTACGACCGAGAATGTGTAGAACATCTTAAAAACTGCTACTGATAAACGGTCCCCATCCAAGTGGATGGAGCTTAAACAGTTTTTTCTAGAAAGAATGTGCAGAAATTCCAGTGTGAAGATGTGAAAAGCTGTCATTGCATTTTCTGGATTTTTTTTTTTTTGGCCACTTTTTTATTGTCGAGTGGCCAAAAGTTCTCAATTAAATACTTTGTGGTTCAATAAAATGTGAGAACGGTCAGCGGTGACGTTTCTTTTGGTGTCCACTACAGTTACTTCCAGGACGACGATCCACCACAGGCGCAAAAAAAAAAAAAAAAAAAAAAAAAGNCACTACAGTTACTTCCAGGACGACGATCCACCAAAGGCACAAAAAAAAAAAAAAAAAAAAAACAGGGAATAAAGTTAAAAAAAATTGTGTTTGACAAGGTTGAATTTTTCAATCGGCCACCACAGAAACTGTGGAAATTTTATTAATTCCATGCCGAGGTTAGGAAGTATATTGATGGAAACATGTTGATAAATGCAGCTTCGTTTTAATTTATATGCATTCTGTCAATTCTTTGTTTCCGAAAAAAAACCCAAAAAGTCAGCCTTTTATCGTCTTATTAAAAATGGAAAAGGTCAGTTTATAAACAATGACTAATCTTTCATTGTCCTTCTTTTCAACATGAATGGCAAGTCTTTCAGGACCACGTTTCGGACCCGGTCAGTCACAGATAGACTTGTATCTTTTTTATCTGGCCTCATTATACAAGGCAAGGCGAGATTTACCTGGAAGGATCCGAGGCCCAGTTCGAAGACAAGCCTCTCGCGTTTGCTGACGTCCTCCGGTGAAAACGCAAACACGGTGTAATGGATCCCAAATAAGGGGATGAGAAGGAGTGTGGAGCGGGCAAGCCTCCTGTCACAGTGACACACACAGACGTTCAGAAGACCACAGTGCAAGGTGCGTGACAGAGAGCAATACGTATTATACATATATTTAATATGTTTTTTACTAATATGTAAGCATTATTTTTAGTAAGAGTATCATTAAGACCTTCCAGAAGCGGTAAAGATTTGTTAAAATATTTTTCTTAAAATAGTATCACAGCAGAATGAAATCACTGTCTAAAAACAAAAGTAATGCCAAGAAAAGCTTCAGTCATCAGAACGATTAAAATAATCGGTAGTGGACATTGTTCTTATTATGTTATTTTTGAACTTTAATTCCAAATCCCATCATCAGTACAGCTGACTAAGTGACGTCAGCTTATGACACTTGCTCTGGAAGATGATCCCAGGTAAGAAAAATAAAAGGTTCTTTGTTTTGTCGTATTTCTATGGGAAAATGAGCCTTCTAGACCAAGATCTCATGTTTTTGTTTCATACACAGACAAGCAAGAACGCAAACTGACAGCCCGTCTCCGGTGTGAGCAGATGACACAGCTTCTTTGTCCCTGTCATCACAGCTCACATATGGCGACTGTAAACTTATTTTAAAAATCATTTGTAAGTCATAATAATCAGATGGAATGACTGGGAAGGAGATGAGATGCGATGGGCAATGAAGAGAAGCTACACTGGAACCAGGGCATCACACACTTGGACCTTCTATCTATGTATGTTCTCTACACTCCAGCTTTCTCAAAATACTACATTTTATACATCATAAAAAGTCCCAAATGCATAAAACATACTTCCATGTATAATATTGCACGTTACATCTGCTCCACAGCAGCCCACTGCTTTAACTGTCAATATCGAGGACTAAAAGATAATAACAAATGAACCCGTCGTATGGAATCAAAACGTCATCCATTATGACGGTGTCATGGCCTCTCCAAGAAATTTGGTAGAAACCATCCAGCCATATCCTGAATCAAATTTAATTTCAAACGTAATTTCACACGGGGGACCCCTCCAAGTTCTCAATCCAGATGATGGTTATGGACAACTGTGCCGTGTTTCTACCTCCTACCTCCTGCCTCCCACACCAACCATCCTCATCACAACACCGATGACAAATGTTCTTCCTAGTTCTGGTGCCTCAGATCACTTCTGTTCAGACTAAGTGCTTCGTTTTTTCGATTATTTATATAAAAAGGGACCATTTATGGCTTACATAGCAAGACTGCTGCTCGAGAGGTTAAGACCCGGCTCGGAGGGGCCACTATCCACCAGCAGTCAAAGCGGTCCACCGTCGTCCATGAAATGGTCATGTCGCGGTCATGGTTGGAATGAGCCCACCAACCTGACTCGCCCCAGATGGGTTCCACTTACAGGGTAATGGCGGATAGCTCTGACATCTTGCAAGACTGATGGGTAGCCTGCGGGGGCTGACAGGTGCATTTCTGTACGCAGCTGCTGGACACGACAAAAGCCAACAGCGATTTAGTATTGGGGACACAGGGTCACATGTCACATGGACTGCGCCACCTGGGGGTGGAGGAGTGGGGTAGAAAGTGGGGGGGGGTGGACACAAACTAAAGCCAAACACAACATATGCGCAATGACAGCAAATAAACAACGTTGACTGCTTTAATGCAGAAGCTTCCGGAATGTGGCAGGTGAAACGACAGGAGAACCAAGGGAGTGCTGGGAAAAGTCGGTACGGAAAAGCCATCCAAAGCGTGCAACGCCAGCCCAGATGTGGAAACAAGGCGAAGACGAACGAGCAGCAGTCACGATGGAACGAGCAAACAGCCAAAATGGCGGGCGTTCGTGCACATCGATGCAGCGGAGATGCTGAAGGCTCCAAAGAGCGCTGCCAGGTTTGTTTCTGCTTGTACACAAGCTGATTTGCAGCTTCATTTCTAGCAAAACTCTTCTGTGTTAGAAAATGACAAAATTTACGGCAGCAAATTAAATAGTTTGAAGTGCAGCAAGTGAAGTTGATCATTAATGACGGGGAAAAGGGACTGATCTCAGGTCAAGGTCAGTATGTTCTAAATTTTTTTTTTGTTGTTGTTTGGAGAAATCCCAGATTTTGGGGGATCTACTGGTCTGGAGGAGCTTCCAAAAGAATAGGGTATGAGGCAGGGTACCCCCAGCATCCCACAGTCCATCACAGCGCAAACACTCCCAAAACACCCAGAGAAGATGGACGCAAAGAGAACATGCAGACCACACACACACACACACACACACACACACACACACTGAGTCAGATCTGAACTCAAAGTCCAGGAGCTGTGAACCCAATTAATAAGGTGCCAAATGGAAGAAGACATGATTTGTGATTTTTTTCTTGCTCACTTCTGGGAAGGACAGTTACAGCAAAGAAAGTGTTGAAAACTGCAGCAATAAACTGAGATGAAAATATGACAGTGACTGAACATGGGATTTTGTTTGGACATGGGATGACCTTCATTCTGTTTTATGGTGCGAAATCCTGAGACAAAAAAAAGCAAGACATTGAATCCAAGTGTAGCCAACAGGTTGGAAAGCCTTTAGATGTTTTTGAGAAAAAGTGCAGATGGATTTTTATTTTAAATAAAGAGGGGCTTCCACTTCATTACTTTTGAGAGTGAAAATTCAAGTTATACAGACACGGCAAAGGGTGGCAGCAGATGTTGGCACAACCACATCACACAGTACTTTGTGCTTCAACCTGATCGGACGCTGCTGTGGGCTGACCTTCTGCCACGGGAAAAGTATAAATACCAAGGTTGAAATTTTCTGGAAATCCCAGCTGACCAAAACAAGCAGAGAAGGACTCACTAGATGTGTCCATAAAGTTGCTTCACTGGCCGCAGGGTTACGCTCTATTCATCCTGAACGGATCTCTGTGGCCTTAAAACAGTTCTCGAGGAAAAAGGGGAGATTAAATTTCGTCAAAGGCTGCCCTCCACATGTGGAGACTTTGAAAGCCTTGTGTGAAAACATTGGAAGTGAACGTACACAGTTCTCTTTTCACACAGGATTTATTTGGTTTACAGAAAAAGAGCTCGACTGCTTCTTTGAAGAGGACAAAGGGGTCAAATTTGCATGACAGTGAACTTTAAAGTTTTGTTTGTCAGACTACACGGGGGGCTTTTCCTGTTTTTTCTCCCCTGGTGGACCTGGTCAATGTTCCTTAATGGGCTGAACCTTGAGCTCACGATCTTCAATGATCGAGTCATAGTGGAGGCCACGAGTATGAAGAGGAGGTGTTTTATTATTGCTTTAATCGGCACCAACGCGAAATGCTCGGGACTCTGATTTCTTTGCTAAATTTCAGCGAGAAATAGACAAACTTCAGAGCGCAACTACGCATTTAGGGTGGCATGTGCCACGTAACAGGCGAAGCATTAATCATTAAAACAAACTATAAATATATGCAAAGTTTTTTTTTTACCTCTTTTACAGCAAACAGTTACGTCAAAATTAAAATTTCCTTTATATTTATACTTTTCATATTGGTGAACTGAATAAAATATTAAAGTATTAGATAAAGAGAAAGTATTAATATGCAGCACAAAGCAGTAGAAGAAAATGTGAAGTATTCATATGAAAAGCACATCTTAATTTGTCCATAAATGTATGTACTCCGCCATCGATTTATAATTTTATTTATACTGTATATAATGCATTATTTTATTTTTCCTGTCGACTTTATTATTTTATCTTTTGTTTTTCTAGTTTAGCCTCTTTTTCAATTATCTTTACTAACTAATAATTCCTCATTTGGTTTTTAGTGGCACTCTTTGTCCTTTGTCCCTGAGGGATCTGCATGAGCAGTTCAGGGCTCTTCCAAAGCCAGAAGCAAAATCTGAGTGGATCAGAGATCCATTTACAACCATGAGTCATGCTAATTCATTCAGTGTCACCCTTCCTTCAGGGGATGTGGATAATCTTGCAGAACTTGCTTCAGATGGATCGCTAATGCTGCTGTTTGATCTTTACAGATGTTTGGCGCCTGACACATCCTGAGGAAACTGGACTTACTAACGTCATTGTGAAGCATCTACTGCCATCCAGCTATTGTCATTCGCAATACTGGGCTTTCAACGGATATGAGACTGAGAGAAGTGATAACTGGCTAAACACAGAGCTTAACAAGAGCACGAAGCTCACCATCCTCTACACCTGCAGATGTTTCGTCTCGTAATACAGTTTGCCTCTTTCTGCTTGGATGACTAAACCAGCGAAGAGCCTTCACCTCCCAGCAGGTTTGTTGTTCACTTGTTCTATATGGTTTATTTGAAGTAATGGTCAAGACTCCCCTGCTTTCAACACAGTGAAGCCATAACCTGATCCTGCCTGCTGATGTGTTCTGCAAGACATCTTTATCTCACAACACATCATACGCAGCTTTTGGTCTGGACCTTGATAATGTCCCAGCTGGACTATTCCATCACCCTTCTGCCTGGCCTTTTATCCTCTGGCATCAGGTCTCTCCAGCTGATCCAGAACATGGCTGCATAGTTTCTATTTGAAATTGTTCCCATGTATCTCCCTTCCCCTTAGTTGACCCCCTGCTGCTGCCCATGTCAAGGTTTAAGACTCTGCAAGACACTCAGTGGATCTGCACCCCGATACTTGCTGGACTTGTCTGTCTGCTACACACCAGCCAGTCTGTTAGGTTCTTCCACCTCTGGCCATTTGGTGATCAGAACACATGAGGCACAAGAGGTTCAATTTCAAAAGCTCAAAGGTTATTAGCTCTGGTCCCTGTGTGTGGAAGAGATCTACCAGGAGCCCTGGTAACTCACAGGGAGTGATTCTATCTATCTATCTAGGATAATGTCCTGTATCACTAAAACTGCTGACCAGTAATGTTGTGTTTTTCAGATTTCACTGAATCTCCAAGGTAGATAAACGGACAATAAGATGCAAAATGGATTCTCATTATGAATGTAGTCAGTGCCATTTTTTTTTCTTTTTAACTTGAGAAAAGGCATCCAGACACTTTCAAACGCCGCCTTGTATTATAATAAAATTTTGGTCAGTCTACAGGAGCTATAAATAAAATGCAGTACAATAAAAATAAATGAATATTCTGACATCAGTCTGTGCTTCTTTTTCCCTTTAAAAGAAAAAAAGAAATTCTCTGGATGGAAGTTTATATTCTGATTTCAGAAATATGACATCATTATGTTTGCCACCATAATGGTTTAATCATAAAAAAAGACAGACAAAATGGGTGTGAAAAACTGCAAATTATAAACTTAAGAAAGTTTAAAAAACTGTGATATTAAGAGTATGTCTAGTGGAGTAAAATCATGCCAGAGAAGGTCAAATAAAACCAACTAAAACCAGGTGTGACAGGGAATTTAAGCAAATGGGACCCTGGCTTAACTATGCAAGCAGTCTACAGTTTGTGGACAAAATAATGGAAACACATAATATGTTAGTATTGGAGACCCAAAAGAGAAGGGCCACCCTGAGACATCAGAGCAGCTTTAGACCTTCTGGGAGTGATGTCCTGCAAGTGCTGAGCTCTGGGCGGTGAGACGCTGCACCGTTGTGCAGTAAGAAAACCCTCCAGTTCACTGAGGGATGAAGAAGGTAGAAATCTGCTGTATTCTGTGCTCCAGAGCTTCCCTGAGAGGTTCGGTCATGTTTAGATCTGGTGACCGGGGTGGTCATAGATTGCGTTTCAATTCACAATCGTGTTTGTGAAACGGCTCTTCAACTTGTTTAGCTGTGAATGGGGTTTTACCCTCCTGGAACATGGGAACATCACAGGATACGCCTGGTCCTGTAAAATACCCTCAGTTGGTCCAGGAGAAGCAAGAATGCAGTCCCTTTTGTACATCTATCTAAGTCCAGAATGACAAGTGAACCTCACACCTTGTTATTTCTCAGGGCAGAGCCGTCGCAAGATGGCCACCGACACCATCATGGATCCCGTGTTTTTAACAGTTGACACCACATACTGTGGGTGGGAGGCATCCTTTGGCTTCCTCCAAACGTGACCCCATCTGGAGGTTGTAAATTGGGGGAAATATGACTCTTCAGACAATATTACTTTTTCCATTGCCCAGGGGTCCAAGTTTTGGCCTCTTTGGACAAGGTTTCCATCTTGGACACAAGTGGATTCTGAATGGCAGCCCTGCTGCCAGTTCCAGCTCACGCCATACAGTTTGCGTGTCAGTGAGCTTGGACCCTCACCATTCCGCTTTGCCCCTCCAGGTTGTCCACGTTTGGCCAATGCTGTCATTTCCCCTTGAAAAATGGAATTTTAGGCCTCTTGAGTTGACTGTTAACCTGGAGCTGCATTTCTAATTGTGATTTAGTTCCCTAAAAACTCCTGTTTCATGGTGCGTTTCTGTTATTTTGTCCACCCCCTGTATGTCCAGAATGTAAAACACATCATAGTACCGTATACTTACAGGTAGATGCTGGATTCGTTGCCTCCTATATCCGGTGACTGTAGCTTTTGAACCAAGATTATTATGATTCCGATAAAGAGAACAAAATTGATCTGGAAAGAAAAAAGCATCAGATAAAGTACCAAGAATTGGTAACAACAGAGTAAATCTGTACCCCGGTACCTGAGTGTAACTGGTCCTCAGAAACCACTGGAAATACCGGGGAGGTGTTTCCCAATTTCTTTTGAGCAAAATTATGATCCGCTCCGGGTTCGTCTGAGAAAAGCAAATTCATTTCCCCAAAATATCCCCAATACCCTAACATACGTATTTCAGCGGGATGAAGAACAATTCAACCGCGAACTACCTACTTATCAAACAGTTAATGAGGTCATTAATATGCGATTGTGTTTAAACTCATACATTGCATTTCCTCCCTTATTGTGAGGAGTAGCAGCAATGAACTTTTAACAGTCAGATTTACACAAAAATGAAGAAACGAAAATAGAAAAAATGTAATTCGTTACCGACCAAAACGCCAAAGTAAGCGCTGCGTTTGAACCCGGGTCACAGGAGGCAAAGACAGAACACAGACGCTGGGTGCAGTGAATTTGGAATATTTCTCTGACGTGTGTGCACCTCGCTTAGGTAGCCCTGGACTCAGATACCGAGACAGATCTGAAAATAAACTGCTCGTTCCAACCGGGAGCTCCGATACCGCAGTATAGAGGCACCATGAAAATTGCCATTATTGCTAAACCACTGTTCACCATATGAAAAGTTACACTGATATATAGTGTGTTAATTCATGGTGGGGGGTCCAGCCAACGCTGATGTTCTGGGACTGAGATGAACAAGGACCTTCGCTACTCACCATGATTGACGCCACCACAGGGCCCTTGATCACCCACCAGAGGGCAGTGTTGTCATTCATGTCCCAGCAGCTATGGGGGGGAGAGATAAGCGGAGCTGCAGTTTTGCAAAATGGACGTAAAAGGATTTAAAGTTTGTGGCTATTTTTCCACAGCAGTTCACGTGTGAGACATTCTTACCCTGTATCATTGAAATGGAGTCTCAGCCCAGCCCAGATTGTCACACAAACTGTAGGAGTTCCTGGGGGGGATAAAACATTCCCTGTTCTGGATATTACCAGCAGACACGGTGACACAGAACCTGTTTTTGTTCAGCTAAAAAACATTAGCGTGTATGAAAGTGGTACTTTGGTCAAAAAATGCAGTGAAACACCGTGAATTTCATTGAAAGTGATTTGAGTTGAACTTATAAAATTCAACACCGGACAGATGAATCAGTTGAATTATAGTTCATAAGTACATGACCAGACCCTTGACCTGCATGACATGATGACTGGACAGTCCGGCCTCTCACGAATCAATTGCTGTTTCAAAAATATTTTTCAGAATTTCCAAAAAGAGGCCAAAGTGGGAGATAAACTGTTGAACAGCTTTAGTTCAATGTTGGCAATGATTTACAGTACTGTGCAAAAGTGTTAGTCATGCAACTTGAATGTGTGTTGAGAAGCACAGGTAGATTCTTATCTACCATCAGGAGGTTTCTGGTTGGTCCCAAATTCATTGTGCAGCCTGAGAATGACCTCAAACACCCAATCTCAGTCATACACAACTATCTTCAGCAACAGATGGTCTGGTCCCCACAGAGCCCTGATCTCAACATGATCGAGTCAGTCTGGGAGGACATGCAGAGACAGTCAAAGTCTGCCGAAGAACTGTGGCCGGTTCCTCAAAATGTTTGGAAGAACCTACCAACCTCCACCTTAAACTGCATGCAAGTTTGCATAAGAGAACTGATGCTGTTTTAAAGGCAAAGGGTGGTCCCACCAAATACTGATCTGACTGAGGTTTTTTTTTGTCTACTGCACTTTTTAGAAGGTTTATTGATTAATAAGTATTCATGGCATTATTTTTGGAATCGTCCTCACTGTATAGCATTTTTCCCACAGGTGCCTCAGACTTTTGCACAGTACTGTACTTGGACAAAAGTTTTCATATTGACATAAAAATATTTTACTACTAATTCAGATTTGGTAGGGAAGCATCATAAATGCCACATCGTGTCATTATTAGTGTTAGCAATATAAAATGATAGCAGCGCTAAAATAAAAGGAGAAATCATGGATTATTAGTAATTTGAGGAATCGGCGGTTTTAGTGTTTTTGTCACCAGTGGTCAGTGACTGGGTGAAATGAAACTCCACCTGTCTAAAAAATAATAATTTAAATGCCTGCAGCACTTTCCAAGAGCAGCTCTCGTGTGACATAAAATAAAAACATTTTGGGGGGATGCAGAACGAGGAATAAAAATCTTTGCACCTGCATCTCCCCTCTCGTTGAGATTATGAATATGATACAACAGACTGAGCTGCCAGTCTCAGCATTGGACCCCCAGCCCACCCCACCCTCCATGAGTCTAGTCATTTGCAGGTGAACTAAATATGATACAATTCTAATGAACATCTAATGAACACACACCAGGTGAAAAATACTTGGCCCAAAAAAATTTGGTTAAAATCGGTAGGTGTGCGAGAACATCTCACCGAGGGAGGGTGTGTGAGTAGGAGCCTAGGAACCTACCCCATCCAATGATCGTGTACCAGTAGAAATACCTCCTCTCTGGAAAGAAGGTCTCCACCAGCAAGGTGAAGAGATACAAACCCTCGATGAAGAGCCAGAAGTAGTTGGACATGACACAGTAGTGGAAGAACACCATCACTGCCTTGCAGGCAACCTGGAGGAAGCAACCACAGGCAGACCTCACTGATCATTCACGACCTGACCTTTCAAGACCCGCAGAAACCCCCGTTTCCACCTTCCATCCTACAACCTCTTTTCTTAAACTCAATCTGTACATGCTATACCAAAAAGCTTCAGCAGAAACTGTTCAGCCTCATTCTCAGATCTTTCTGAGGCCTGCAGATCAGCTGAAGATCAGTTTGTGGTGTTTCTGGATCGGGTGGAGGAGGTTAACACCCTTGCGGGGGTGCAGGGGGATCATCGGGTCCCGAAAGTACGGCGGTGCAGATCCTTTGATTGTTCTAAACTCACGGTGTGAGCAATGCAGTGGTTGCTATCTTCCTCGGCGTACAGCACTCCGTCCTTGATAAAGACGGAGATGGCGCGCAGGATGAATGACACAAACAGGTTCATGTGGATGAAGTTCCTGGTGCAGTGGAGCTTCCTGTGCGGACGAGAACGACAAAGGGTTCACTTTCGGAGCCACAGTCCCACGAATCCCAAACACTTGTGCACCGGTGGCCCAAGCATGCGACGGTGAAGGAACTGCAAGGCGTCTCCTCACCTGAACCTGCAGAGGATCACCATGGCAGTGGTGAGGGACACCAGCGAGGTGCTGTAGCCCACTGTGTACAGAGCCTTGACCGAGGCGTAGTACATGTCCTAAAGGAGGCCAGAGTCATATTACTCAACCTACATCGCGTCTGCTGCTTTAAAGACCCTTGAAAAGTGATGCTTGACATCAACGCGGCATTAAAAGCTGTTTTGCTGGTCAAGATCTTTACCCCATAGAAGTGTAATAGTGCATATTTGATATGGACATCAAAATGTTATTATGTTCCAACACTGGATGGTGTTATTATTAACTTTAGTAGTAAAACAAAAGGAGTAAATTTAGATTGTTAGTAATTTGTGCGTTTTTAGGATTTTGGTCTCCGGTGGCTGGAAAAAAAATAAACTGGTTGGTTGCATCTTCAACCCTCTTGATTTCAGATAAAGCCCCTTCTCTGTATTTTCATGCTCTTGTGTAAAATGTCAGCAGAATAGAAAAAGACACTAGCTGCTCGGATCCCAAACTTAATTCGTCTCTGAAAACAGGTCGGATACCGAATTTTTCAGACTCCGAGCGCTTACGTCCCGTCATTTTTCGAACGGGGAGAAATAAACAAACGGTGTTTCGGAAAACACCTCTATAACCATCAAGCGGTGATGGGCACGAACCCCAACAGGAACCTTAATGCGTTGTGCTGTTTGTAAAACATGAAGCTCTGCGAAGGTCTGGTTGACACAGGACCTTTGGTCTCTGACCACAGTGCATTTTTTGCAGATTTTTGCAGATTATTAAATCCAGTCGCCCAGCCGGTTTCATCCTTCAATTTTTCACGATTTTGCCGCAGCAAATCACGGGCCGGGTCTAAGCGGCCAAGAGCGGATGAGGATGGGCTGTAAACATTTTCGCTCTGTTCCACCGTGCTGGGCTCATTTCAGCACCAGAGTGAAGCCTGAACACTGAAGGCGGGTTGTTTTGGTTCATTTACTTCCCGAGAACTGGGGAGGCAAAAAAAAGGGACGTTTCTCAAAGATGGTCCTGAAATTTCTGTTATTGTGGGAATGGAGGTGAGGAGCAGGGTGTGGGGGGGTGAAAGGTGAATGATGCTCACAGGCTTGGTGGTGTTTTCATCAAACAGGCAGGCGTCCACATAGTGCGGGAAGGGCTCCGACCAGCCGTCCTCCGTGCAGTTCCTGCTGATCTTCCCCAGCTCTGAGATACACACAGGCACACGAGCGGAACACACACCTCTTACTCAGCTGAGCCGGACCAAGGATTCTTTCGGCCCCTTCAACCAACTTATTTACACGACAAAGCTGGGCATAAACGTCCACAATTTATGACTCTTGGGACGGTAGCACGTTGCAAAGTGTGACAAGGTTAGAAACGCATGACAGGGTCTCGCAAAACACACACAGACACCCTCACAGCTGCACACTTTGTAAAATTCATATATGTGGGTATAAAGACAAAAACAGCCGATATGTAGCTGAACGTATAGTTAAATATTTATGTATAAGATATATAACATACACGTGTCTAAAAGGCTAAATATTATATAATGTACGTCTACACATGAGTGTATATTTTAGCTTAACCCTCTCAGTCCTGTTCATTTCATTTGCTGTCTTCTCCCCAGTTGTGACACAAAGTAGTTTTAAGTTGAGCAAACAAGAAAAAAGTGATAAATTGATCCTTTTCACACATTTACAGCAGAGGAAAAAACGGGGAACGAAAGGAAAAGATTAAGTCAAACCCAGAGTCTGTAGCTTTTGACATAAACAGGTGTTTTGCAAAGTGCCCTAAACTTCTCTTGAGGTGACGGAACACAGCAAAAGTGAAAACAGCGTTTGCCCGACTTTTACAGAATGCGATTTCAGACGTAAATGCACAGAAACAGGAACGCAGTGGGGAAAAGCGCACGGCTGCCACTCACCATCGTCCGGGCTCATGAACTCAAACAGCTCGGGGCAGTTGACCACCACCACGTCTCCCACTTTTGCCGCCTGCCAGCAGGTCAGGTTGTCCCACATCCACGGACAGCCTGCAGCAGACAGCACGGCAGTGACAGTCACATTGGCTCTTCTGCCCACAGGTGGAACAGTGCTTACAGAACCACAGGGGCCCCGGCGGCAGTGCCGAGGTCCTCCACCTCGAGCCGCATGGGGGCCTCGCAAATCTCTAGGTTCATACTGTCAGAATTTTGACTCCACTGTGTCGAAATGAGCTCCCTCTGTCCCTCAGAGCTGCTGAATCCCCTCCAGAGGTTAAGAAGGTTCTCTTTCAGACCCATTTCTCTCTCAATCTCCGAGGTGCTCTATGAAAATGGGCCACATTTGCAATGAGTGGCAGTGATGGAACAACCAACTGTGTGCCTCTGTCACACTTTTGTTTATTCTCAGTCATAATTCACTTTCTTTTAGAAATGAATAAATGTAAATATTAGTAATGATTGCAGTAAAAATGAGTCCAGGGGTTAATTTATTAAACACGTGTTATTCTAGTTGTTATAGATTACAAATTATCATAATTCTCAAAAAGGAAAAAAAGATATCCTGAGGATGCAGCGCTGAAGTCCACTGTGGTCAACCCGTGGCATCCTTCTCTGGCCCCCGCTGGTGTGCAGGGCAGGCAGTGACTGACAGCTCACAAGTGTAAACCCCACCCATGACGCTATGCTGAGGAACAGCCTAGTCAGAAAGAGCTGTGAGTTTGGTTGTTGTGGGGGGTGGGGGTCACATTTCTCCTCTAAGGGAAGAACCAGCAGGGCCTGAATACCAATGGGGCACTGTGGGGGGTTGGGGGTCACCCAGTGGCAGGATGCCAGCGGGGCAGTGAGGTCCTTCCCTACTGAAAGACAGCAGAGCGTCGTGCAGGAGCAGGACCGGTGGCCCGTGGGTTCACATCCCACATAGCAGCCTGTGCCACTCAGCCCTATTAAAGTGTACAAATACAACCCGAGCCACTCCGGCAAGTTACCACCTTAAACGCTGCATGTTTTCCGGAATTTTCAAAAAACATTCTGCTAAAACGGTAAACTGGTGAGACATAACTAATAATTCCTAACTGCACTTTTTTCTGGAAAGACAGAAATGGAATCATTCTTTGCCCCGATTCCTCCTTCTCACTGAGACCACTGGTAGCTTTAGAAAAATCAGATGAAATTTCTGGGGAAAAAAGCACATATTTCTGATGAGCTGCCAGCACACAACCCTAAACACACAAGCTTACTCAGAAAGTGTGTTTTTTTAACAATAATAAAACTACTGATGTGGACGATTTAAAGCACGAGTTTTCCTGGATGAACTGTTTCGACACAAGGAGGCAACACAAAAACAACAGCAGGGTTTCGGTCCACATCCCCTTTCCCTGCAACCCCCACATATTAGTAAAAACAACTAAAAATTTTACCCGCCGAGGCCCTTTGGCAGAATCGAGGGGGGGTATAATTTACGTGACACTTATGCATTTAGCTCCCGCTTCTCTCCAAAGCACCTGGCAGTGGTTTACGCTGCAGATCTAAGCTTTTTCCTGAAAGGTCACACATGGTGCATAAGGAAGCCATTTGCATGTTTATTTTCAGGCTCCGGTGACCTAATACTGAGAAAAAGAGCACGACTCCATTCCTCGTGTTTGTAGACGTAGAGGGACTTCCTCACATTCGGCTGCGTTCAGTTCCTCAAGCCCATCAGTCACAACTGCCCTTAAACTGTCGCAAATAGAAGCAATGCTGTGCTGCACAATAGGGCATTTTTGCATTTTTTTGCATTATTTTTGCACAACATTCGTGCTAAAATAATACTGACAGAATAATAATATAAATGCAGTGTAATATTATGATCATATTTTCATTATTTTCACTTTAATTTTTAAATTGAACCTAGATGGACTGTCCAAGTGGATGGATGGATGGATTTCTAAATCGAATTGTAGTGGCAGCAAGGGGAGGGCTTTGCCTGTCCCATAATGCATTGCTGCCACGTTTAGGTAAAAAGTTCTGCGTCTGACTCTTTCGGACAGTTGTAGGGTCTCTGCTGAGTTGTTATTAGGTTTGACACATTTAAGGGCATTCCAGTGTCTGTACATTTCATGAGTGCTTGTGTCTCAGAGTTAATAAAAAATATTGAAGAAATAAGTTTTTCTGTGTATTATAGCTGTATCCAAGACTTTTACCAAAGCGAACCCTCGAATGAATGGAGGGACATTTTTACTGGTTGTGATTTATTTTAATTATACTGAGAAAATGTTCCCAAGCAAAATATTTCTACAACACCAGAGTTCAGCAGTTTCATGCTTCCATTTTTAGGGCTGAGGCAGATTTTTGCTTTCATGTGAAACAGCAGGAGTGACTCACGCATTTGCACAAACTCTGTCTGACAAACTGGGTGTTTCAGGTCAAAAGGCGCTACAGGTGGTGGGTTTAGAATGGTCATGGTTATCAAAAGGTTTAGTAAAGAATTACATCCAACTTTAAAAATAAACTGGGACATTTCTGGGAAAAAAACAGCAGCTTTCTCATTGATCAGAAGTTTTCTTCCCATAAAATAAATGAATCGTAAATCCCTTGAAAGTGTCCAAACAGCAGGAGCCTTTTACAAACTGGTCTTGTTCCCAACCCCCCCCCCCCCCCCCTCTCCCCCCTTAAAAAA
>UFQX01000176.1:610507-630027 GCA_900497675.1 Arapaima gigas
CCCCCCCCCCCCCCCTTTTCTCCAGATACAGAAACTAGCAATTATACTTTAAAAAAGGTTCTAGAAGATTCTGCAGCGGTCTTACTGTAAGACTTGGAAGGGATGGTGTCTCCATATGAGGCCAGGAAGAAAAACAATAAGCATAGTGACAGACCACCAGGGCCGACCCTCAAACGTGGACTTTTGTGCTCAGCTGAAGTGCACTTCTGAACCTCCGAGGTGAGCTTCGCGTCCATTGAATCGCGCATGATTTTTCCAGCAATATTAGAGCCGCAGATAAACTGCATGACTGAGTAGCACTGTTTACTGAAGTCGTGCCGAAACGCTGTTTCTAACAGGAAACTCTGAGCATTTCTCAGTCCCAAGGTTGTCATCAGCAGATGGGAAAGAGGAGCTTGAGATCTGGGAACAATTAAGTTACCCAGGAAATATTTGTTTTGGTTATTTTATAGCGCATGGACAGTCACATTTTGTTGCCGGAATCTGGCACTAAAACCAAGTAGTAAAATGACGTGCTAGTCAGTTAAGCTAGTTAAGAGGCTCCAAGCCTCTTTTGGGGAACTAAGACCCGGAAAGCAGGCGTCAGCTTTACGGCAGCAGACAGTGAGAAACTGACTTTGTGAACAAATATACAGCATAAACTCAGGGAATGCTGGGAAAACAATGAGAGTCGTCTTTCCACCTACACCGCTTCAAGTTGCCTTTTGGTGGGACTCACGTGAGACATCAGCGCATCGCAGATCATTTTTTAAAGCCTGCAGCTGCGTTCATTTTCAGGCCTATTTACAGAAATTTTTAGTTTAGTTTTCCAACTGAGACCAATAAAACTGGACTCTTTTTGAACCGTTCGAGCTTATTGCTGCAGTTCATCGTAAGGGGGATCCCTTCCAGGGTTTGAAGCAGTCCGCTATGGAGGGAGGGGGTCCTTTCTGGGACTTGAATCAACACCCTTCCAGGGAGAAGCGCACAGCGTTTGCAACTGGGCCAGAAGGCCACACCGTCGCCCTCTTTCAGAGCCACAGATGAACGAGCAGATCGCTGTCTGACCGCGAACCCCACAGTCTGGGCTGGGAACCTGCTGAGCGCGTCGCTTTCAGGTAACACGAGTCCACAAGGTGGCAGGGAAAACCTAATAAATAGCAGCCGTCGCAACATCATTTCAGGGGTTGGAACTGTAAGCCTCCCACAAGCCTTTGGATCTGATTCCCATCTTCAGTCTTTGCAGGTCAGCGGGTGCTTGGCTACATGCAGAGCTGCTGCCTCACTGTCAGAGGAGCTGGGTTTGAATCCCATCACCGGCTGTAATACCCTCGATCGAGGTATTTACCCTGATTTGACCTTGTGAATGTTACCCAGATGGATAAATCACTGCAGGTGCTTTGGAGAAAGGCATCAGGTGTATGAATTAATAACTTATATTTAACTCCATAAGGTACAGACCCCATTGCTCAGCCATGCTGTGCTGCTGCCGTCAATCATGTGGAACCTAACAGGAGTCGAGTGGGTGGGAGGTTGGTGCGGGGTGGGGTGTAGAAGGTGTTCTGCTGACAGCCCATTTCCTGAAGACATGCTTTGCTGACACAGCTGTTTCCCTCCAACAATTTACTGCTCGTGAGCATCTGGGGAATCACTGATGCCCCTCTCAAGGAGAAGACAGAGAAGGTTACAGCATGTTTAACCGTCACGCCGACATCTTCGCGTATTACACTTAAAACTCCAGGCGGCACAAACAAAAGGAATGGAACCAGCAGATGGCGTAGTGGCCAGAGCTGCTGTTCACAACCTGAAGGCACCACCTCCTGCTTTAGCACCTCAGTCAGTGCACTGATACTAAAAATACCTGGCTGTGATTTATTAGAAAAAGAAAAAACCTGGAGAAATAAGTAAGATTATTAAACGCACATATGCATGGGTTGCAAGAAAGCATCTGTATATTTATATTTATATTGTGTCTGTGTGTTTTTCTTTCTTTCACCACCCATGTCAGCTTCCGCTTTCATAACAATTTTAAGTCTGTTTGATTTCCCGGGTCCCGGTGTTGTTTTACAAATGCATGTACTGTATAAAATTATGCTAAAAAAATCTTCTTAGACATTTTTTTAAATTAAGATGTGATTTATTGTGTGTGTATAATGAATATTATTAAACATGTTGCTACCTGTGTGAGTTCATTTCTTTTCTTTTAAATGTTGCAAAATCTTTCAAACAGAGGAGTTGAAAACATTCCCCAGTGAGCTGTGCGACCAGTGTCCTCTGTGTGTGTAACCAGAGCCTGATGTCCTTCTCATTACCACACACACACACACACACACACACAGAGAGAGAGAGAGAGAGAGAGAGAGAGAAATGAAAAAGGGATGGGAAAACTGCCCAGGTTTGTCCTACAGTATCAATGTGTTCAAACACAGAAATGAGCGAAGTGATGGAAAAATGTGCCCAGAAAAAATGTTTCAAAACGAACAGATTTGTGTAACAAATTACAGAAATCCCTCGCTATTCAAACTATCTACATCTGAGTTTTCGCTACAAAGGCTCTTAATACCTAAATATTATCTGTATCCCAACAGAAGCTTTTGGGATAACACACTTTTACCTGAAGCTTATCCATTGTAGAAAAATCGAAATAAATCTAAACAGGCAACGAATAAATACCATACAGTAGTGTATTGTGTAGCGTAATTACAAAATATTGATTAGCCATATTGTATAAGGTAAGAAATTGATCTGAAATGCATGATTGTGCACACACTGGGGTCTTATCAGCTGTTTCCACGGTTTTGTTTTACTGTGATTTAAGTAAATCGGTCCTCAGAGGATGAGGAGAAGAAGGAAGTATTTTTATGCAGATAGAAGTTTTAAAACTTCCAAACACAACGGTCCCGGTGTTTATGGAACACGACAGCTGTTGTGCCAAAAAGGCAGACAGCAGTTGACTGACACACGTCTTTATTCCCTTTATTCAACATGTCATAACAATGAAGTGGGGCTGCAAACCTCTCCTCTCCTGTATGTGACTAACGTGGACTGTGCTGTCCTGTACACACCCCACCATGTAGTGTATGAAGTTGTAAACCAAAGGCGGATTCAGCCATCCATGCAAATCAGATCAGATCAGGATGGAGCCATGATGTCTTCTGAGAATTTTGGTCACTGTCAGTTTCAGTCACATTTGTGGGGAAGCAGTAAAAACATCTCTGCTGTCATCTGACTCCTTTTCTTCATTTCTTTGACCTTCAGCTGGAGTTTATTATAAAAATAGCTAAGATAATATTGACAGAAGCAACAGTCACAAGATCACCTTCTTCAAGAAGCATGAGAAGAATCATGAATGATGTGCTTTATGATGACAACGTGATGATGAAGTGGTTATGGGTACAGTGTAGATACTGAGCCACACAGACACACTCCAACACTCCCTCACCAACACTGACACACACTGATGCCCCCACAGCAGAGATGTTGACACCCCCCAGAGGGTGATCATCTATTACCCAGTCCCAGCTCCTCAGCGGACTCCTCCCTGGACATCTTCTCCACGCACTTCTCCTGCTCCCGCTTGATGACGCAGTCCGAGTGTTCGGAGAGCATGGCAGACGCCTGCAAAGCACCGCACACACAGTTTCCCACTGCTGGGTGGCACACACTGGGGATCAGAGGTTTAGTAGTTAGATTTAGAGGTCAGAGTTACACACACTGTTGGGATCAGAGCTACACACTGCTGAGTGACACGCTGCAGAGGTCAAACACCACAAAGTGTTTCCCACTGCGAAGGCACAGTTAAAATCACAGCACATCGGTCATGGATGCGCTCTAGAGAGCACTGTTATGCACCACAGAGGTCACCATCATACATCTTTACCCCTCTTCGTGCCGGAGGACCAGGACGCAGCAGCTGGGCTGGTTGTCCAGGTCCCCCGGCTTCCAGCAAGAACACGAGAGCGAAATGAGCTCCCTTTGTTCTCTTGTCAACTGTTTTTTCTTCTCGTCTGCGGCAGAGTGAGACGCTCCAGTAGCGCCGAGACCCTGGATATGAACCGCCTCGGTGGAATCCCTCTTCAACCCATTAAACACCACCTTAATAATGGCGACACCCAGTAAAGACCTCACTGAGACATTTCAACAGCTGCCGTTTTTACCCCACTCCTGCTGCAGATCTCAGAGCTAACCCTGCCTGAAGGACACCCCTTCTTGGAAGACTGTGGAATGTTCTAGAGCTTTCTTTCTGCACTGTACACTCCTCCACTTTTAGCAGCACAGATAACAGTGCTGGAAATTCCTAGGCAGAAGACTGAGTTACATAAAATTCTGCATTGTATTATTATCATGGTCATCATTGTCATCATCACCATTCTTCTTCTTCTTCTTCTTCTTCTTCTTCTATATTATCATCATCATCATAATCATGGTCATCGTCAACACTCTTCTTCATCTTATTATTATTACTATTACCATCATCATCATAGTCATCATTCTTCTTCTTCTATATTATTATTATTATTATTATTATTATTATTATTATTTTGCTTGCTGTTGCTATTTTTGTAGTGCAATGCAGCCCAAGTGTTTGGTCATTTTCCCTGTGCAAAATTGTCAGTTATTATGATCCCCACTGGAATTTGACTGCTGACTGCCGACCGCTGACTGCTGAGTGCCTCTGCAGGCTCTACGACAAGTTGCTAGCCATCATGCAGCTAAACCACAGACCCATTAATGAGACCCCCCACTGGGCCCCTGACAGTCCCCACAACCACCATTTGTCTAAGTTCGTGTTAAACTGAGCTCTGTTATTGATATATGATAACAGGATGGTAGGGAGGTGCAGCAGGCAACCAAGGGTGGGTTCAGTCCCCACCTAACCTGTGTGGAGGCTGCAGGTTGTCCCCGTGTTCCTGGTTTCCTCCAGCAGCTTCAGTGTCCTCCCACAGTCCAAACACACACGTTTCGAGTGACATAATTGCATTAGGGGACTATTAGGGACTATGTTTGGAGGGTGTAAGTTCTACCCTGGGCAACTGTCACATCAGTGATCCTGGGCTTGCAGAGACAAAGACTGTTGGGTCCTCAGAATTCCTGGATGGTAAAGTAGCAGAAACAGAAGTGACAGCAATTTCAAGTCCGATAAGAAGAAAAAATAAAATGACGCTCAAAAATACTCCGATGCCGAAGGGCTGTATAACTGCAAATCTGTAGCGGTGATCGAAGGTTTCATTTTTATTATGGATAAAAATTGGTTCCATTCAGATATGAGGACATGGGATCTAATTCTGAAGATCTGTTATAGCGGAAATTGAGACGTAGAGTTTGGATATCGAGGGTCTGCTGCACAGGCATGAGGACCGTGTCACCATGCAGAGAAGAGAAAAATCCCTGAGCTCAACTTCCCTTCACAAACGTGTCCCTTTCAAGGAGAGCACATAAAAAAACAAGGAGATGTTACCTCCCAGAGAAGCTCTTCAAAACAGCTCTATGCACCCGCAGAATAACAAACTCAGACACAGCGGTGCACAGAGACCCCCAGAGGAGGTGAGGGCAGCGAACGAGGAGGAGCTGCTTACCAGGGAAAGGAAGGCCAAGGTGAGGAGCAGGTGCCCTGCAGCCATTTTGCTCTCCGAGGTCCAAAGGATTCCTTCCGGCAGATTCTCGGTGTGAACCCGTACCCTGTGGAGTGACTCCGGCAGATGCTGGACCTCACCTGCTACCACATTGCAGGACCTGGAAGCAAGGCAGACCGAGAGGGAGTCCTTTACCCCAGCGTGTCCATCTTAGGTCACACCAAGCCCTTCCACCAAATGTGAGGAGATATATAAATATAATATTTACAGATGTGAGCCAAAACACCTTTTCACCCACACAGCCCTTACTGACAAGTTACCCTTTTAAACAACTGGGGAATTTTCCGGAAAAAGATATTTATACATTTTCCGCTGGAGTGGCACAGTGGTGCAGCACACAGTACCGCTGGCTCACAGCCCCCCCCAGGCTGTTCAGCAGGGGGTTCGAATCTGGATCAGTCTGGGTAGATGGCTGGTTCATCTTGGGTCTGAGAGGAGCTCCTCCCCAAGTTTTGGGCCTTCCACAGTCCAAAGAAACATTTTAGGTCATTCTACATTGCCCATCGTGTGTGTGTGTGTGTGTGTGTGTGTGTGTGTGTGTGTGTGTGTGTGTGTGTGTGTGTGTGTGTGTGTGTGTGTGCGTGGCCACTCGACTGGTGTCTCCTCCCCGGTGCAGTTCCATACTCTTGTCCCCAGTAATTGAGAGCTTCTGAACCAGGACAAGTAGTTAAAGATAATGGAGATTTGGAGTGAGCAATTCGTCTGAAACAGGTGTCTTTGGACTGTGGGGAGAAACCCACCTCAAGAAGGGGAAATGCAGGAGACATATATGAAATGTAAACAAATAATTATAATATGATAATGATATATAACAATAATCGACATTTATATGTTATATAAAAATATTTATAATAATTTTATTTATTTATGTAAGATGCATATTTATTCTGTGTTTACTGGTCACTTCCTGTTGTACTATTATATTTGTAACTGCAATATTTTTTAGAAACATGATTAGAATTAATTTGTTTTATAAAATTTTTACTATTTTAATTTTGATTGTAAGCGCCGGGTTTATTGTTTGTGAAGTGGCGACAGGGCCAGACATGGTTTTTGCCCGCAGTCGAGTGATTTAAGACATTTTGAAGTGACTGGTGTACTTCACACACACACCAGCGGACTGTGGGAGGAAAGAGGGTCTTTGTTAAGAGTCCAGAACATCATGACAGAAAGATCTGAATGAGCGCAGGTTGGCAGCCCTGCGGTATTTATGGAGTATTAAACATCAAAATATCGCCCTTTTACTTCGACACAACATTATTTGTCGTTGTCCTGATAATGACAAAAATTGAAGTAAAGGGGCGATATTTGGATATTTTGAATAAATAGGGGTCATTTCTGGGGTTCAGGGATGCAAAATAACATGAAACTCTGTACAATAAACCTAATGGTTATTACAACCTAGGGAGGGTTTCTCAGGACCACATTTCCCTCGTAAAGAGGGGAAAAGGGGGCTTCTCGGCCACACGCCAGAACCGTACTGCACCGGGTCGCTGTCAGCACCCGTATCTGCACCACCAAATTACGGCAACAAAGGAGGAACCCAAGCGGTTTTTAACAGATAAAAACAGTAAAAGTAACTAGCTTTGGGAGATTTGACAAAGAAATGTCTGTTTTCCACCAGAAGGTGCTATGAAACCACCGCCAGACCGAAAGCAGGAGCTGCACCTCTCGCGTGGTCACTGCAGCACGGCTGAGGAAACACCAGGCGAAACACGGAGATCTCAAACCGGCCCGAAAATCATTACCGAAGCTGCAAGGACACGTCGTCTGAACCCAGTTCCAAACGCAGTTTCACTTTGTTAGTGGTTTTCACCCAAACTGGCAAACACTTAATGACACACACCGGTGAGCCGACTTGGGGGTTTTCTTGAAGGTTCAAGAACTCCTTACAAGCAGCACTGAGCAAGAGTGGTGTCTTCCTGTTAATATGTGCAGAACTATTATTATTATTATTATTATTATTAGTAGTAGCAGTAGTAATAGTAGTAGTAGTAGTATTGTTGTTGTTGTGCATTTTTCATGGTAAAATTAGAGCTCAAGATTTCAAGGAGTTAATTTGTTTGGTCATTTGAACATTTTTTTAAACATTTTATTTCCCAGACTTTTATTATCATTATTATTATTGTTGTTGTTGTTGTTAGTGTGTTATTGCTGTTAGTATTAGTATTGTTGTTGTTGTGCATTTTTCATGGTAAAATTAGAGTGCAGGGTAATTTTGGTCATTTGAACATTTCCCAAGGATTTATTCCTCAGACTCTGGGAGAAGATGTGAGAGACCTGCTTCAGATCACCTGCTTCCTCCACATTAAAATAACTCTCTTTCAGAGCTTAGCACTCATTCACACCATTGCTTCTTCATCCAGGTTCTCACACACACACACGCACACACACACACACACACACACACACACACAAACACACGCAGACCCCCCCCCCCGGGTGGCCTGCAGTCTGTCGCTGGGAACCGGCTGCTTTGCTTATCAACACTGGGAAGGAACATTTAGCCGTCGAGATGCTCGGCATAAGCTGCAGGAGAAGAAGCGATTCAGCACGCCGGTCCTCTGCTGCTGGGATTAAACGTGGTTCACTGTGTCTCACCCCTGATATTTCTTTGTCCGTAACAAGTGAAGAATAACCAGAAGAACAGCAAGGAGTTCGGTTATATGTCATATGTTTAGACTTTTCTCAGCAATGAGCTGCAACTACAGAACAAACATTCAGTTTTGCGCTTTATGTCACATTAACCTGCCTCGCTGAATAAAAATACATTTTACACTCATACTTCTACCTGGATATCAACTCCTGAGCATAAACATCCATCCATCCATCCTTCATCATTAACCGCTGCTTGGAATGCCACCAGTGGTGTGCAAACATAAGCTGTGAATAGTTTTTTTTTTTTTATCATCGCTTTCAAGATGACAACTTAGCAAATGTGTAAAACATAAGACCAAACGTAAACAAACCACGGCGGTTTTGCACAGGTGACCCGGCGGAGCGACATTTTGTGTTTTGGACTTGGCTTGTTTTGCTGCCTCATCCGACCGACAGCAGAACAGCCTCGCTGAAAAGAACACACCTCAGAAAGACTTCACTGGGTGCTGCTGCTCCTTTGGTCTTCGTGAAGAACCAAGCTGGCGAGTGCTCTGGCCTCCGGCGACCTTTCCTGTCACCATTTTAGATGTGTGCGCGCGTGTTTGGGAGGACAAAGCGTTTTAGCTCATTTAGAGCACAGCTGAAAGTACGAAAGCTTAGCATTTGCTGCGTTGCCGAGGACAACCATTGTCTCCCCTTGCAAGGAGCCCGAGAGGGGCTGCCGCCGCCCACTGGCGTCCGCTGCTCGGGCGAATGCCTTCACGCAGACGCTCCCTGCCAGCGCTGGATTTCGACCTTTGACACTTCGCCTCCAGCCACTCCGGTGAGCACATGTATGCAAAGCAACCGTGGCAACGGCAGGCAGCAGCGCCAGAGTCCCTCCCGATTACCTGGTTGCTACGGGAACACGAACCACCAGAACCTCAACGATGCAGCCAAAGGGGTCCCTGCGATAAGACGCCAAGGTCACGGATGTCACCAGGAACTTCATATAAATACTGCCGCCATAGGACTGGTTGGTTATTTAAAAGCACCTCATTTTAAAGGGTGGCTGGATTTGCCTCCACAGCGAATTGTGATATTGCAGTTCTACGATTTGTGGGCTACATTAATCCTGTTTGTGAAAATAATCGTAAAAAAGATAAACAATAATTGCAGGACTGGCCAATATCCTTATATGTGACCGATAAACCACCTCTGAGTGATTTGGACAGTTTGAAACATGAGTAAATCGTGTCATTTATAGTCAGTCACAGAACATCGCTGCAGGTTTGGACGAAAAGACTGAGATTCGCTGGAGTAACAAGGATAGATGAAGTAGGAAGGGATGAAACACTTGGACGGCGTCTCAGCAGCAGTGTTTGGCTTCGGGAAAGTGCTCAGTGCCACGTCTGAGGGCTGCTGTGATTTACGGGCTGTATCTCCGTGGTTACGAACCCCACTATACCCTCTGAGCTTCGAACCCGAACCCACACGTGTGCCGGACCTCCTTGCCCGCCTGTTTCTTTCTTTTTTCTAAACTCATTATATATATATATTTTTTTTTATTTTACATTGACAGATGGGTTATAAATGAGGGGCGCTAACCACAGCTGACAGCCGCCGTCCTTTGACTGCAGGGGCGACGGGTCCTCAAAGGGCAGCAACACCACAACCTTCCACGAAGGTGCATTCGGTCGGAACCACATCATGCACCATGCATGCAGTCTTCATAAACCCTAGTCATGCACCAGCGAAGATATCTGCATCTGTATATGGACACACACACACACACACACACACACACACCGCAAAAGGGATACTGAACCGTAACGCATCATATCATTCATGATAAATGACATAAAAAGGGGTTTATGGTAAAGAGGTAACACGTTCAGTATAAATCAAAGCTGCTCGTGCTTCTCTCTCACTCACACACACACACACACACACACACACACACACTGCAGGATGTCTTACCGATGCCGGACTCCCACGGAGAGACGCTGGGACTCGACCCCGGGTTTAGTCCGTGCGGAGAAGGGTGACGGGTTCGCGTCTCCGCTCCCCTCCTTTGCCACAAACTCACGCAGTTAAACGAAAAAGATCCGCAATCCAGAGCATAATCGCCTCCCAGACGTCCAGCAGAGAAAGTGTCACAATTCGGGGCGGAGAAATCGAACCCGGGACGATGCGGGGAAACAAATCAGCGACGTCGACTTTCCAGACGCTCGGCCGCCCGCATCCGTTCGAGGGCGCAGGACTGGAGCTCAGCGTGTACTGGTGCACAGCCCGGCGGTGCAGCTGTCGACTCGTCGCATCCCGCAGCTCCCCGCCCCCCCGCGGAGGAGGACCGCGGACCAATGGAGCGCCGCTGCAGCCCCCCCTCCCCCCTCTTCATGGACGCCTCTTTATTCTGCACTTACGTTCCAGATGATCCAACTACGAGACCTGACTGTCGAAACAGCGCACACGTCACGTTCTTTCTTCTCTCTTGAGAAGTTACATTAAAATACAGTTTATTTTCACAGTCCGGCCAAAGTGAGCGCTTTCAAAACCTGACAAACCAAACAGCTTCGCACGTCACCTTGAAAGCCCAAATTAAATATGTACAATATTAGTATATTAGTTAAGAGGTGCATGTGAGATATTAAGGGCAAAATCAAAGCGTTGCACAAAGGAATAAATACTTAATAAATTAAACCGAGGTGAAGATGGTGATGCAGCATCGTTATTGACCTTATTCGTTTTTGCTTCTCCCACCTCTTTGTTGGCAACTTAAAATGTCTTAAATGTACCCATTTTTTACAGCAGAGCACTTTTAGCAGCAAGAACTGGGGGTGAGGAATGTTTGCAGGGCAGGAAGGGGATTAGAAAAGAGGACCTTCTGCATGGCAGCGGCTTTTTGTTGCCCCCAAAATGGATGCGCAGGTGCCTTGACTTGGACGGGGAAAATGCCTAAAGGCTGCTGTTTTTTGTGAGTAAAAAAAGAGGGTTTGTGATGGAACTCTGAGGAGGCAGAAAGTAGCTGGCAGGCTGGGAAAAGGGTGTGTGAACAGAACATTAAACAATGGATGTGTGTTTTAACATTTAGGGGCCAAATCTTGAGCATAAATACAGAATAAGAAGCACAAATTAAAACATGCAGGGTTTTTGCACTGAGCGCCACATTACAGCTTTTTTTTCTTATTCAAAGCAAAGTGGAAAAAAACTGTGAAAAACAAGTACAATAAGTGTGAGCAACACAAATGGAGGTTATGAGAACAAAGAGGGACTGAAAGCGATGAAAATATGTTTATTTCTTGAAATTGCACAACCGTCTCACCTAATGGGAGCGGCTGTCTGTTAAATGGCAAAAATGGTAAAAATAACCTGCAACACAGACAATGTTTTTCTTGCCACACGTAGAATGACAGGACGTGTATTCAGGACATGCAGGGATCGGGTGTAAAAAGGGCTCAGGGTGAGTTAGTAGAACATCACCGTTTCAGGGCAGAAGATTTGGACCTGGTGGTTTTTTGATAGTTCTTTATTCCGCCTGTAAGGTATTCTGTCCCCCTGCGGGACGGAGGAAGCTCATTCCCACCCGGAGAGGCCCTGGGAGGACTTGAACCCGTAAGCTTAATCGCCGCATGATAGAAAACATCCTGCAAACACACAGTATTGATTTTCAGCCCCCTGGCACAGCTTTTCTCCACGTTGATGGGTGTGTTTAAAAACTGCTGGTCCAAGTCCCTTACATACAGTATGTGTACTTTCTATTACCAGTTTCAATTTGCCTGGCTAAATTTTCATTTAATTTAATTTTTATTTTATTTGCATCCTTTCATAAGTAATATTTACTTCAGTATCTGCCGAACAACTCGGGTGGGGGGGTGCGAAAGGAAAGGGTGCCTCTGCTTAAGTTGCAGTTACTCAAAGAGGTGTCTTGGTGAACTTCACTTCTGCACCCACAAGACTAACTTTTGCCCCCCTCCCCCACCCACCTCCTCTTTTCTGAGTCAATCGCCTTTCGGAGCCCTTCTGCTGACTGTCTTTTCTACCGCGTGCTGCTCGTGTGCCACCATCTAACCGCACATACAGCGAGTTGCTCATAGGAAAGTCACCTCACCGTGTCTTGTTCTGGGAGACCCTCAGGAGAAGCTCGCCCAGCGTGCTGTGTGCACAGACCCTGAACGGAAATAAAGGCTTCAACAGAAGTGTTCACTCACCGAAATTTTTTTATCTCTGTCTATCCATCTATCTATCTGTGTTTTTTTTCAGAGTGCTGCTCCCTTGAATTAATATAACTTATTTTGATGCTCATGGGATGAATTTATTGCCTCTGTCAAGTTCTTGAAGAGACACGTTTCCTATCATTTTTGATCAGTTGCGGTTGTTCCAGGCCACAAGATGGGCAGCGCTGTCTTCTCGCAGCACAACATTGGTTCAAATCCATCTCAGTCTGCGGATGCTCTGCCAACGTCCGTACGGGCTTCGTCCCACAGTCCAAACACTTGCAGCACGTCGCTGACCTCGTACCTCTACTGTCAGTTCCATATTTGCGCCGTTTCGCTCTCATTGTGGTCGCTGTTATTGTTAAAAGTTCTGAACCCTAAAAAAATCACTGTCTATGGACACCCTGAACTTAAACACATCCCCACCCCAAAATCTCTTTAACACACAAATTGCTCCTTCTCACCAGCACGTTTCTGTCAGTGTTTGGAGGCGACCTGCGACAAAATACAAATTAATTTGGAATAGTTTGAATAAAATGCTCGTTTTGGAGAGTGAAACCCACTGACAGTGTGTATCTGATGTTGTTCTGCCACTTTCAGCACATCAGGAGATGAAGCTGCTTTGCAGCCAAACATGTTCTGCCAGCTCACCTGGAAATAAGCTGCTTGTCTATATTTTGAAAGCCTTTCATTTTATTACTTACACAGAGGTGACAAGGTACCGTGTGCGCGTTTCACAAGGTCGCATAAAAACGCAACGCAGCAGAATCGTTTCCCGCACGTAGAAAAAAAAATTGCCAGAATTTTCGATTTTCTACATATAATAAAAATCAAATGCACGAAGACGAGTTAACACGTCGTGTTCCTCGTGTCAGGGAAATCCGGCGAGATTTCCCACTTTTTGCGGAGAGCCTCCCGTGTCGGATTTATTAAATTCCCGCGCAACGAGTCACGTTCTCCGGCGCGTCCCGCTCGGTCCGGCAAACGGGGAGCACACGCGACTCCCCACGTGGCGCGCACGCGTTTTAACGCGCGCCTCTACTGCTACGTCACCGGGGACGAACACGGCTCTGAGGCGACTTTTCTCATTCAAATAAGCAGCTGTGGAATGTGTGTCGTTTGCTTTTTTTATGCCTTCTCTCCATCTCCTCCCTTCACCGTCAGCCCTCCTACACACATGTGAGTCACCTCTGACTACATTTACAATTCCTAACGCGCCGTCACATCCACGCCGACAGTGTGGATTAGTTGCGTCCACGGCCTCCGATACCGGCGAGAAATCCGCGGTTCACCTCACCCGGGTAACTGGGCCGCTTAAAACCGAACCGTGAAAAATCCCGGGTGGAAATTAAATGAGGAGAGAAAAGCTGCTCAGTTATTTCAGTCCAGCTTGTTTGCTTTATTATCACCACGCGTTAAACCGTGAGGCGAATTGGGTAAAACCCCCAATTATTCACAGCTGATTTGAACAAATAACTAGTATTTCCATTTTTATATAATACAGCACACTGGATTATGTCATCATGCAGGGTGACTTCCATAAGGTCACCCCCCCCCCCCCCCCCCAAACAGTTACCTCCCATTTGTGTCCTCCTTCCCACTACCCACAGTGACTCTCTGTGACCTCAGTGACCTCAGCATGAGTGTTTTGACATTTTTTTGTGATTCTAATTGGTAAAGTTTTCAAAGCAGACGCTGCCCCAGGATGACGTGGTGAAATGGAGGACGGAGCGGCTTCCACGGCGGAGGAGGAGGTCCGTCGGAAGAGCAGGCAGGAGCTGCGTGGGTGTGCGGATGAGGGTGGGCTGAGGAGGACGCCCCATGTGAGCGACGATGATCAGGAACGAAAATAGAACAATTATAACGATGGTCCTTGACTTTGGTGCCACCCAGTGAGCTAAGAGAGCTTGGTGCGTATCGAACCCCGGTCAATGAGATGCAGATGTTAAAGGACATTGTAGCAAAGGCTGGTGGTTCGATCAAGCTGAGCGACAATCAGGTTGCTTTACTGAAGTCGTGAACATTTACCACCAAAACATTTCATTTTAACTAGATGAATGACTGGTCTAAGCGTTAGGAGACGTGAGCAAACACGCACCTGTGTTTACGTGAAACCTCAGGTTTGAGCAAGGACTAAAACGGTCAACAGAGGCAGATGTTCCTCAGGCAGCCAGGAGACATAGATTGGATGAAAACTTTTATATAAAAACTATTTACTGTAGCGCACGGTTTACTAAGCTCTGCATTTGCTGCATGCAGTCACTGTTGCTATTCGATGATCCACGTTATTATTTTTAAGGTCTTTATCTGGGATGGATGGGCTGGGAGGGTCTGGACAGAGTCCTCAGCATCCTCACGCAGCGTATTAAGATGGACGTGAACTCCTACATCGCATGGATCTGCAAGGTCGAAAACAGAAAGGCAACAACTAAAGACCCTCAAATCCTCCAGGGCCTTCATGCTTAGATCTTCTTCGTTTCTCAAGGATGTTCAACCTTCTACTGACAATTTCATGCTTGTTTTGTTCAGTTTTTTCTATTTTTATTTTGCATTCACAACTTTTGCACAACATTCGGGCAACAAGAAGCTCCTCACAGCGATGCCTGCATTACATTATTGAATAACCCAGGGACACGTGACCCAGGTTAATCAGGTAACCAAAAAAAAAAAAAACGACATTCATTTTCCCTGGTCACGATCTTCTTCCTGCTACTCCCATTTTACCTGTGTCGTTTTCGCTCTCAGTTACGGTTTTGCAGTTCCGGAAGAATCGTGGCAGTGACTCTTTTTGAGCTCAGCGGGGGCAATGCGGCAGCTCTGGGAGGCCTCATGTGAAGATGCTTCTGAATGGGAGAGTCTGCGTACTATGAGGGGATGAGTCAGAGCCTCCAAATTCTGAAAACCCATGAATCATCACCCATCCTTGGAGGTTTCACCTACTGTAGGCAAAAACATTAAAGCTGACAGAATTTATTGAGACAATGGGACCAAAGATCACTGTGGTCTGAGAACTACGTGCTGGAGCAGGAGTGAGAAAGACAACATGGGAAAGGTGTGGCTGATGTAGGTTAAGGATGAGTGTAGAAGAGATATGTCAGGCAGAGATAGTAGAGGAGAGACAAGGTGTGGGGGGTACAGAGAGTAAGCAGGTAGAGACAGGACAAGGAGAGACAGCATTTGGGGAGAATGGAAGGCGATCACAAGAAGTACAGGCAGGCAGAAAAGAAGGTAGAAGAAGGAAGGAGAGGAACGCAGAAAAGACAAGGCAGGTAGAGAAGAGCAAGACGGGGGCAGGTAACATCCTGGACAGCAACCGCTATCTGAGACAATCAGAGAGAGGGAAGGCAGAGCAAGACAGGGAGAGACATGTCTTCTGGATATGGGGCAGGAAAGGTGGGATATGAAGACATTTCAGGTCAGGTGTGGAGTAGGAAAAGCAGAAGGCAGAGGCATGGACAGGTACGTTCAGGGGGTAGGCAGGGAGAGAAGAGGCATGAAGAGATATAAAGGTAATGAGAATGAGGGACAGAGAGAGAAGCATGAATGATGCTAGCATGCGGAGAAGAAGACGGGTAAAATCCCGGCTGTTTGCAAACAGGGTCAGGAAGAAACGCACGCGGGTTCAACTGGGAATGACTACAGGTAGGCCAGGCACAGACAGAAGGAGGTGGATATTGGGGCAGGTACCACGGGGATTATTAGAAATAGCAGGACATGGAGGTTTCTGTGATGCCGAGGAGGTCTGATTGCTGAAAATAATGAGAATATCCTGCACATGAGGTGCGGTGACCTGTGCCAAGACAGCCTCCCTCACCTTGCTGGGCATTTGGAGAACCCAGACAAAGGCCCAAACAGGTAGAGTAGTCCTGAGGGGGTGGGCGGTGCACTCAGCAAGCTTCACACAGAATAATTCATCCCAAAGATACACGATTCCACATCTGTTAACTGCAGGGCATAGTCCTCTGTCTAGCGGATTTTCGGTCAGAAATAGGTACGGTCACGTGTCTCAGAGGGCACACGGGGGCAAGTGATTTAACTGCCGCCACTTTGACACCAATTGCAGATATTTGCAAATAAAATCGATCGCTTTAGCAGTGAGTATTGATCCGAGTGTCTTTCGCCCAGTTGTGCAGCCAGGCGGTGGCTACTACACCAATTCGGGGTGAGCACCTTGCTTCAGGGAACTGCAGCAGGAGGTGGGATTCAAACCTAGTCCTTCGGATGAGGAAACGGCTGTAACCACCACACCTCCAGCTGCCCATACTAAAACGGGTTAAAAACATATTATCTGCCCAGAGGTGAAAGAACCAGCGTAGCTGGAGAATTGGCGCATCGTCCGTAGTTTGATTCTGCCCTTTATGACGTGTACAGTATTAACTAATTTTACTGGGGAACATGAAGGTGTGTTTTCCTGCACTTGTGTGGCAGGGCCATTGTGTGTATGTCATTGTTTTATCATTAACTCATGTTTAGCACCTTTGACGCAACAAACTTTGCGAAATACTCTACACTAAATTCCATTCAATCATCTGTAAAGCAGAGACACACACACACACACACACACACAGAGCTCACCTGAAACAATTGAGTGTGGATCACACAGCCAGGATACTATGTGACATCATGACCTCCCCCTCTCCCCACAGGACCACTATGCCATCCACCCCTGTGATTTCACAGTTCCACCTGAAGTAGCTCTTTTGAAAAAGTTAGAACTGATGTAGATAAAAAGTTTGAATAAATATGGTTTAATAATGCAGTCAAAGGGCTTATTTTGGAGTGTTACAAATGAGAGGACAGTTGGGAAATAAAAACATTGCCGCGCCGCCACAACACATCGCATGCGTTTCTGTTCGTGTGAGCGGGCATGCGTGTGCAGCGCGGCAAAACCCTTTTTGTTATATTAAAGTCCGGAATATTCCTGCTTATTCGACGGAGCGTGTCGGGGGATCACAAATCAATTTGTTCATTAAATGTCAGTGCAGAGATTCCACAGGTAGAAAACACTCCGCTCGTCTATCTGAGCCCCAGTTCACACGAACATTGATCTTTCCTCCATTTTAGACAGAGAAGACCCCCCCCCCATGCAGCCGACCGTGTCTTGTACAGAAAGCCTCACCGAAGACCAGGTTTTACTGCGTTCCACCTGCTTACAGGTCCTCCTTCAGCCACACTGGTGTCCACACACCCACCGCATTTTCCCTTTTGCCCGGAGTCAATGCGCCGCAGGATTTTAAACAGCCGTGGAAACCCGGGACCCTCACACTCTGCACTCCTTCTTTATTCCCACCGGGCTCATTGCTCTGCAGGCCAGTGAAAGCACACTGTTTATAGACACATGGGGCTTTGGGTGTAGGAACTTTTCTTAGAAACACCCTGTCTCACATATGTGAGCTGATCTTTAACCTCCCGGCATCAGTCCACAAGCAAAATCACAGCCGCTCTCACCAGCATTTCTCCTTCCCACCAAATTCAGTATCATCCACCTCAAACAGTGGCCTCGGATCACTCAGATTTACGTTTATTTATTCTACCGGTGCTTTTCTCCAGAACTGCTCAGAATGTTAAGCGAGTTTCAGTTTTTTTTGGGGGGGGATAATTTTTACTGTAGCAAATCAGCAGTGGTACCACATCGGCTTCGATAAGGGTTGAATGTTAAAATAAGTGTGGAAAACGTGAGGAGGACAAACGGGCTCACAGTTGGGTTGTGGATGGGGTTTTACCCTGAGTCGTGCACCACTCCGGAGGGGAGAATTTGCAAGACTTATGCGACATGTAAATGGTGAGACTAAAATAACCGATAAGGGCAGGAAAGGAGGAGGAACTTCTGAGGGTCCGCGTGCGTCTGACCGAGCAGCGCTTCTGGGCACAGGGAGACGCGACATGTTTGGGGGCGATCTTAACGTTTTGTGGGCAGTTTCAGGAGTGTTAGGGAGTTGGCAGAGGTCTCGTGTCTGGGCAGCAGGTGCTGTTTTAGTGGGCCAGAGAGTATAAACAACGAGGGCTTTCAAGACTTAGTCCGGCAAAGTCCATGAATCGGCCGCTTTCTTCCGGGGAAGAAATTAAATGTAACGCGCTTTTTGTTTTGCAGTCGTCAGCTTTGTATCTTTCGCCACAAACCATTTTTGTAATCACACCTGTTAGGTAACTTTCGCTGCCAGTGAATGTGTGTCAGACGGGTCACAGAGACGAACGTACGGGGGACGTTTTCTGAATATGTTGTAAAATGCCCCCCCCCACTTCCTAGTACCATCATTGAGAGAAGGAAGCCAGTTGCCATGGAAACCGGCTGAGTTGCATGTTGCGAGACCTCTCCACATGCCAGTGATTCACCGGGTCCTTGTAAAGAACATTTCAATTGCCACCATTTCAAAAATGTCCATTTTAGTCATATTTTTCGCCCTAGTTAAATTTCTATTTGTTTTTTCTTTCTTTTTTTACACCCCTGCTCTCAGGAAAGCCACACAGAGCTCCTGTGCATCTATACTCATGGCTGTTATGATGTCAGACTTCCAACTGTTTGTTTTCCTTCCATTTTTGTGACCATTGAGCCAAATTCTCTTTCAAAATTTTCTTTTTTCATGGCAAAAAATCTATCGCAGATCTTTTGTGAGCCTTCCATTATATAAAATTATTTCAAGTCATCTGTTGAAAAAAAACATTTTTAAACAATAAATAAAATATATCGTGCCAATCATTTATTTTGTTAGTTTTTTTTACTGAGCTGACTCTCTAAAGCATCTTTAAGAAGTAACTTTAAGTTTCTTACATTTGTACAGTTTCCTACTTTTCACCGGAGGAATTTAGGGCAGGTAACTTTCTCAGGTGTAATTGGAACTGGAGTGGGATTCGAACCTATTCAAGAAACAAGTTATCACTAATCGCTCTTCCACCTGCTGCCCAGGTACATGAGTACATACTGTACAGTAAGAACTGACAGTTAGGAATTAAATTTAGGACCAAAGCAACAAATGACTGTAAGAAATTGTGTAAAGACACATTATGTAGATTATCAGACCCTTAACCCAGGAGTCAAATCCCAAAGCAGCTGGTGCTGAAGAACCAACACCCCCCCCCCCCCCCCCCCCCCCACCCCCCCCCCCCCCCCCCCCCC
>UFQX01000176.1:630038-649741 GCA_900497675.1 Arapaima gigas
CCCCCCCCCCCCCCCTACAAGTAGAGTGATATACAATACAGCACAGTCAGGGGAGCATCATGGAGCAGACAGACCCTTTAATAGTCAGTGGGGGGTATACGTTTCTGAATGGCGACTCAAAAAAACGCCAGTTTTGTTGTTGCAAGTTCTGGGGGGGATGATGAGCGACAATCCTGGACAAAACGATGATTTCTGTAACTCCGCCCTGCGTTCACACACCCATCCCACTGGCTGCTTGTGACTGTGCTTTCACTGGTGTACAGTTACCCTGATTTACTACACTACACACTTGTACTCATTCCTGCACAACAGTTCGCTTAAGTTGTTTTTTTTTCCAGTGTGTGTGCGTGTGTGTGTGTGTGTCTCTCTCTCTCTCTCTCTCTCGCCAGTGAATCACAGGTTGCTTCCAAGCGCTACTTGTGCAGTTCGATACATGTCACCACAGGGGTGTTTGCCGTATTGGCAACGGACGTCGGTTAAGGCCCTGGGTTCTGCTGTCACCATGGTGACCCCCTCCTGCCCCCTCCTGTGGGAAGAGTTCAGCAGGTCTTTTAGCATCAGTATTGCCCCCCCCCCTCACTCCCCTTTTGGGCAATGAAGAAAAGCACTTAATACTCTTCATGTAGCTATATAACACTATAAAGGGCGCTGCGGTGCACGGGGGGACAGAACCAAAAGGCACATAAATGGAATCCATGGTTCTCAAAATGGTGTGTGTGTGTGTGTGTGTGTGTGTGTGTGATTTTTTTTTGCCTGTCTGTGGAACATTTTTGAGGGAAAATTGTCCATGAAGCTATTTGCTTGTCAGGAGGGAAAAGGGAGACGGTCCCACTAATGGGTAACTGTACTCAGAGTTAACCCTTATTTAAAAGCCACGTGGATGTTTTAAAATTGATCTGCAGTGCATGGGGGGGGGGGGGGGATCCGACACAACAGCTCTCCGGTGTTCTTAAGAAGATTGCTTGAAATGTGTGTCGTCCATATTTGTTTTGGNGGGGGGGGGGGGGGGGGGGGGGTAATCCGACACAACAGCTCTCCGGTGTTCTTAAGAAGATTGCTTGAAATGTGTGTCGTCCATATTTGTTTTGGAGGTAAAGATCCAGAGCACCAAGACGTTGGAGCGAAAGTCCGAAAAATGGCCATCGAGTGTTTGAACTGGAGTATTTACTTCCTCACAGTTCCTCCTGCGGAATTATATCTCGGGTTTGTCGGCGCTATTCAGTTGTGACATTTCAAGATATTTTTGAGTCTATCATTAAAGAGTGTCTCTTCTGAACTCCATAAAGTGTTTGTGAAAGCGCTTTTTCTTCTGAACTGTGGCTGCAGTCGGCGCAAAAAAATGCCAAAACGTCTTTTTTTTGCTGTTTTTTGTCCTATTTGTAATAATATGTCAAACTGTTCATCCAAGACGGGTGATTTTAGGGGCGTGGAGACAAAGGATCGGTCCTTCTGTTGCAGACTTATTTTTCTGATTCCAGCATCTTTTGTCCAAGCATTTGTGGGTAGTTTGTTTATTTTGTAAACACGGTGTGTAGAGCGTGTGAATACAAGGAAAATCGAATCGGTTTCCCGCACATCCTGGTACAAACTCCCAGTAATGTCACCAGCAGCTCAGATGTAACCAGCTGAAAAGCCCGACTCTTACTGCCTCACGTGAAGTTCAAACAGCCGACTAACCCGTCAGATGAACCAGATAAAACACTACAGAGGAAAACCTGCCGTTTATTTCAGGCCCGTTTCGCCGTGGCCTTGACTGAACATACCTGAACATTATAATAATAATAATAATAACTGAAATACAAGAACAACACAGCGGGAAAAAGCAGTTAGTCACATGTGCACAAAGCGACCAGTGACAGGCAGCCATCAGAAAGATGAGTTATATATCATTTACATTGTTAAATTTATGTGTATAAAACTCACTGCTGCCATTTTTTTCCATGTAAAATGTGAGGATGTGGACTTAACAAACATCTTTCCTGTATTGTTTATTAATAATTGACACAGTTGCCTTTGACCTGGGAAAGTCTTGGATTAAATCCATTTATAATTCACTACATCACAACTGCAACACTTTAACGTGAATAACATTAATGTGGCACCTATTTGGTTGTCCGGCACAATGAAGTTGAAATAACCGTTTTATTGGGGTGGCCTAACTGAGATTTACAAATACAGGTAGAGTAAATGGTCATAAGAGTATGTAGATAGAGTCAAATCTCGATAAATCCGGCAAGTTTCGGCAGTAGTTAGGAAATGTTGTGATTATATTTTCCCACACAAGCCTGTTTTGATGGGTAAATTATGCAAACTACAGGCGCATATATTAGAGCAGGAAATTATAGTAATTATTTGCCAATTATTAATTGCGTCTCTTCACCTAACAAGTGTCGCCAGGACTTTGGCTGGCGGGATTTGACAGAGACACGCTGGATCCGAAAGAGTCGAGAAGAGACGAGGGAGAAATTCCAGACGAGTCCCAGGACGTGAGTACGGTACGTGACTGGAATTCGGGCCAGGGTTCCGTCTTCAACAGAACTTGTAAGAGGGGGAAGAAAGCGAGAAAACGACGGAGACACCCCGGTGTGAGGCGAGCCACAGACTTTGAAACGTCCCGTCACACCTTGAGAAGCCACCATCGCCGATGCTTCCGCACGTCCTGCTTTCCGACAGTTCGCCTGTCGAGGCGTCTAAGTTCACGTCCAACATCCAAACAGCCCAAACTGGATCTAACGTTAGGTGGTATACAGTCAGCACGAGCCTCAAAATATTCCCAAAAACATAACTGAAGGGGTTGTCTCTGCTTCTAAACTCGCAGTTGGGTGTCAAGAACATGAATGGTTGTTTCATTAAGTATCAAGGAGAAAAAGCAAAAACGGTGAGGAAACAGTACAACGCAGAATAACGACTGTGGAACAGACCACGGCTCCTGGAGAGGCCTCGGTTCTTTTAGCCTTACATTTCTTTCATTTGATTTAGACAGACCTGTTGACCTCCTTCATTTAAGGAGACCACCAACCAGCCATGTTTCACCCTGCAGAAGCTCCCAGGCCTCAGAGCAGCTGCTTTAGATACTGTGGTGGATCTCCCTCAGTTTCCTGCAGCTGGTCCTCATCCTTTTTTTGTTCCTATTAGCAGGTTTCACAGACACCAATGGCCCGGTGTGTGGAATCCTGAGGAAGACGGGAGACTGAAGCAGCGTGTCAAACCAAGCAGGCTGGCGACCCGCAGGACCAGGGCTTGGAGATAATCGTAGCTGCGAATCCCTCTGAGGTGTGACGGCTCAGCGTTTGAACCAGCGGACCTTCTCCCTGAAAAATAGGCGAGTAGTTGCCTGCACCATGATGAGCACTAAGAAGCATAGTGTGAAAATGGAAAACACTTTTATTAAACAAAAAAAAAAGCGTTGCCTAAGCAACAAAGTAAGGATCGTTGAAAGTGCTACATTTTCCATTGTTCTTTTGCACGTTGTGTGTGAGAATCATACTAATCCCCCTCACGCCGTCACTGATTCCAGCCAAATGTTCTCCGCCGCCGCTTGGTATTATAAACTGAAAAATATTAAGATGAGGTGTGGTGGATTCTGCTGTAGCCCCAGTGGAAATCCGATCAAATGCGTTTTAGTTGATCACTTTCTGGGGTTTTCCTTCGACTCAGTCAAAACAGTAAAACATCTGGATTTGAAAAAATACAAATCTCATCACAATCATCTACTTCCCGGTGACGTAACTGCATAACTTGCAGCATCTCCGCAGCTATATGGCCTACAAAAAGCAAAAAAATATTTTTTTTCTTAATTTTTTTGTTCATCCCAGAAAACACATATGGGACCAACAGGGGAAGAATGACTCAGCGACTCGATGATGGGAGGGGGTTCCAGACCCCCAGCAGCAGAGAGGAAGACGTCAGCGATCTTCTGACCTAACGACGACGGACCGAACACGGAGATCTCGACACCGAGACACAAAGACAATGAAACCCGGAGAGAAAGAGACGACACAGGAAAGCTGAATGACGGTGGCTGCCAACCTGGGACCCCCAACTTCCAGGGCAGCTAAAGGAGAACCGCCGGCCCAACGCTGTTGTTCCCCACAACTTCTCAACAAACACACATTGCCACCGTTACTCAGTCTGCGTGCACCGTTCCGGTCAATGTAACAACTGTTTGTTCTTCCATAACGCTGCTCCTGCTTCAATATTCCCAAACAGAGGCTATGTTTTGAATGAACTTTACTGACCTCCAACGGGGGGGGGCCACTCACACTGGGCAGCTCAGTATGTTTTTTCTCACACTGTATTAATGCTCTATCAGTTTGGGTGTTAAAGCCTTGTGTTTCGTGCGGTAGATAAATGTCTCTACATGTATTCCATGTTTAAAAGTTCCGTGTTTGATCTTTCACCTTATGATAGTCCGGTGTCCAAGGGGGCGGAGCTTCACATTTATAAGATGCAGTAGCTGTACAGCCTTTGTACTCTGTGTTGCTTATTACGCGTGTGATTTTTGCCGCTTTTCGGAAGTAGTTAAATATTCCCGGCGTTAAACCCAAAACGTGTCCCGTATTCCCGCGCGTGCAACTTTGCCAGTCGAGAGGTCTGCAGGCCAGACGCCTTCTTCTGGGCATCAGCACCCTCGCCGGGGAAGACCTGGTGTGAATGAGAAGAGCAGCTATGGAGACGGACTGTCTGTACGCCGGCGAGGATGCGGTTGGGGAGCGGGGGGTGAAACTAGGGAAATAAAACTATTTAATGCTATTTTTGTTAAATAAGCAGGAAACAGGACAAAATAAATCCTGCTCCACTGTGCCAATGACAGCAAAATACTTTTCAATTTTAATATTTATTCATGTAGCTGACAACTTCTTTAAAGCGGCAGGGGGGGGTTTACTGGAGCAGTAAGTCCTCCAGCCTGATACACGTCATCGGAACCTGCCCAGACAGCGGCTGTAACCACTGCGCCACCTGCTGTCTTGAATCAGAACAATTTTGCACGTGCACAAGAATCAAAGATCACGGTAGACGTAAAGCGTGGCGGTTTTGCGGAACGTGGGGGGGGGTCGCACGGCACTCGTGTGCTTCGGGGAGTCTTGCCTACACGTGGGTGGAGGAGCAGCAGCGGAATGTGACACGGCTGCGACTCGTTGCATCCACTCGCGTCTCCCACGGTTCCGCCACGGCCCTCGTGCCCTCCAGAGGCTCGGCTTCGGGACGAGGCTCAGCGTGAAACAGACGTTCCCTAACAGGGGGTAGCTGGCCTCAAAATGGTTGATATTTGCTCTAATCTCCGTTTGTTGGACCGCATCTGTCAGCTAAAAATACAGCGGCGACGGACGGGGAGGCGCGCGGTTGCTATGGAAACGAGGAAGGATAAGACGTGCACAGTGTTTTAAATGTCCTTATTTATGTTTTTATTTATTGTTATTGGGGGGGGGGCAACTCTAAGACGCGGTGCCATGGCATACCTGACGTTGTGGCTGTTTTTAACGTTGGAATGTTTTCTGTGCGGACAAGCGAGGGCTTTCTGAGAAAACGCACAGGGGCCGACAGCGCAGTCGACAGCAGACTTACAGGCGACAAGGACAAGATCTTTTTTTTCTTTCTGTTTTTTCGCAGTATATCATTTTTAGAGCTTGATGGCTCACAAGTGGATCTTCTTCCTTGTCCGTCGTGGTGCTGCTCCACCTTTAGAGATGAGTCACCGCCGGTTGGAGAAGGAGCCCCTCCTTACGGTCAGCTTTCTGGTCTCGAGTCTAGTGATGTTCTGTTGAAGACATTGGAAGAAAGCGTAAGATGAGCGATGAGCGGTGAGAATGTGAAGATCGGACCTATATTCAGCGGAAGGGAGGATAACAGCTAGCAGAAGCTGGCTTCCCTCCCATCATACAAACATAATGATGTTCATCCAAGCCAAATGTACCAACTGGCAAGAGCATAATAAACAGTATGTTACATTACTACCAATTTGTGTTGTCAAACAATCTGAACCTGAATGTCGTCATTACAGCTTCGGGTCACAATTTTTTATGCATATAATTCCCAAGAGTTTTTTTTTTTTTCAGCTGCAGCCAATGAGACGGAATGGGAGAGGAGACGTGTAGCTGTGTTGTGTCAAAGGGGTTTATGGGAAGACGGGTGTTGGATGTTCGTTTTAAAAAGGGTGTGAACTTGATCGCGCCGGTAGGCCGCGGAGGAGCAGGGAATCATTTCAAAACGTTACGGCGTAAATAACACCACCGCACCAAACCTTCACTTTAAAGGACAGGTATTCCTCACTGGTTCACCTTCCGTGTCTTACGAAAATAGTTAACCGTGTTTTCCAATTTTGGGGGGAAAAGGTGAAGTGCTACACATATCAGAACTACTATTCAGTTCAACCATCCCTCAGATTCCGAAGTCTCTATGACCGAATTTTCACTGCGACGGCGCTTGAAGATTAATAGCCCAAACTTCTGCTGTACGAAGTTTTTATTGAGAGCTTTTCGATTAAAAAGAATCAGAACGCAAATAAAAATAAAAATAGATTTTAAAACTAGGTAACTGGTGTGTTTCATCAAGCTGAAACCATGTTGATGTTGTATAGGTGTTTTCCAACAAGCTGGGAGCACGTTATTCTCTATCCGGAATTTCGGCGTCCGATTCGTGTTCGGAGATGAATTAGATTTGGGCACCCAGGGACTTCTGTACATTCAGCACGAATAGATATATTCACACCGTCTCACTTGATTCCGTTCTTGGGTTTGATTTCTGACAAAACACTCACTTTCCTTTAAGTTTGATCTGTTCTTGCCGGATCTGACACTGTCCCGTGTGATCCTGGCCTCCGCATTTTGGAAGCGGGGCCCCTCCGTCGTCCCAGATGTGATCTCCCACCTCGATGGGCAGATTGTCAGCCTTCCTGGCAATGCGGCATTCAGGCTACATTAGGAACAAACGAAAACACACAGAAAGCCGGAGCCCGGAAGCCTTCGTGACCTGGCTTGAGATTACGCAAAAAATCCATTTCAGTATTTGAAGGTCAAGAGTTGCGATTAAATGCTGCAGATTAAACCAGGATTTGAGAAAATGGACTCTAACAATAAACTGAATGTAGTGTGACGTCGGGTGGAATTGTGGCTTCCATCATGCTTTGCTTGTACATAGTTAATGTGTCCAACCATGGTAGGAAGTCCAGGGCTTGGCAATGACCCTGAGGTTGCGTGGGTGTGTTGCTGACCATGCTGCGTAAGAATAAAGTTTGCGTTCCCACAACCCTGTCTTCCGAGCCCTCTGTCTGTAACACCGCAGACACAGATTGTTACAGTATTATAATTTGCTGTAAAGATGAAATTCGGCTAACAAACTTCATAATGGGGTTGAGAAGGAAGCCGGTGGCAGACCCTCAAAGGAGAAGTCGAGTACCTTGCTGGATTCCGACCACAGTGGTCACGGATGGTGATGGGGCTCGTACCGTTTTATGACTCAGACCCTTGAGCACCAGAGTAATGTACCCCGCCAGTCAGGACATGGCTGCGAGTTACTGTGGCAGAAGGAGCTGAAGGTAAAGCAGCAAATCCAACAGCAGTACCGTAGCTCACAAAGGAAAATCTGCTTTGGCTACAACCATTTATGACTATTTTGAATCACTGGAACCCTATCGGGCGCCAGGAGTTTCAGGCATCGTCGAAAGAAAAAGACATTTCCTTATCGAGTACGACGCCCCTTGTTCGGTCGCCTCTTCGAAAACAGCATTTGGACTGCGGTCAAGATGAGGACAATCAAACCTTTTGTTGAAGGTCATCCGAGTGGTTGGGTTGACGCAAAACAATCACTTCACGTCGACATTTGAACCCTTTTATTTGCGTAAAGCTTACGATGAACAATCGATTCGTTTGGCGAGGACATGTAAACCCGGCAGCGCCTTCCAAAACGGCATTTTAGGATTATGAATCGCGAGGAATTTGCCGGCTGGTTAATCAGCAAAATTAAATGTTTTAAAAAAAGTGTTATAGAAGCATACAGCCGTTGATACGCGTTAAATAAAACATTCATCTAAATGGAAATTACCCGCAATACCACTGCCTACTGTAGAAAGCTAACAGTGGTGGATAAACGTGTGAAATGAATAAACAACCTGCACACAAGTCCTAGAAGAAAAAGGACAGCGAGTAAATAAGTCAGTAAAGTAGCAGTAGCTGGTCTCTGTAGGACATCTGGATGTATGAGGCCCACACAGGCCATCTTGCAATCCCAGGGTCCCTGGGCCGTGAAACTACAACTGGATGGGGCATCTGTCCACCGCAGGGTGTCGGTTCTCCCCCGCCGGGCTGAAAAATAGAGACGTTTCAATGAGCTGCTTCTCACGGGCACGGCTGGCAGCCCGTCGGGGCTCCTTTTCGACTGATCTCACACCAGAAAAGCGATGTGTGGCCCTATGAGTTGGTCCCACACACCCCAAAGAAGCCGAGTCACATCGTGCCGAGAGCCACCATTTAATACCCTTCATTATTCTTGTGGTTGTTTAACCAACATCTCAACCTCAAGCTATTTGTAATTTTATTTCTGAGCAACTTTACATCAGTTGTGGGAATTCTTGTTTAGTTTTTTTTTATTTGGTTAAAACTTGTTTGGGAAATGCCCTGGCTTGCAAACATAACCAGAAGGATGAATAGGAAACAAGGAGAGACGTGTTTGTCCGGCACTACACGTTTATAAAATGTTAAATTTAAATTTTAAAAAAGCTTATCATTCAACGCACATTTTTATTCTGCCCACCTCCTCGAGTGCTATGGCATATAGTAAATCACGTGTGTCAAAAAATGTGATAAAAAATAAATTCGTGTATGTGTGTAAAGGGTCCCATTTCCCAAACACGAGGATGAAAACGTTTTTTTTGGCTTAACAGTAAACAGACAGTCCTTGGTGCTCTGCCTGCATCCAGCTGTGTGTCTTTGTCCTCCGACAGAGTGACAAGCTGAGATTCAAGGCCTCTTTCTCCTTGGAAGCCTCCCCTCTTAATCACCTCCCTCTTCGGGTCCAACGCGTCCATTTCCGCAACTTGCGAGTCCATTTCAGAAACATAAACCGCTTTCGACATGTTACAGCTTATCACGGACGCTCTCCCTCAGTCTTTTTTGTGACTAAGCTGACCTCGCACCTCAGGTTCGTGATTTTGCACACATCACTGCCGGACCAACTGTCACGCGGTCCTCAGCAAGTCCGGCCTGGATAAACTTAACCTCATAAGACAAGTAAACTGAACCGTTTTTACTCATTGTGGGTTAAAACGAAAAAATGAATCAACGTGTGGCAAAAGTAAGTTCACTCCACGATTGAGTATCTCGAAGAGCCTCTTTAGCACCAATATGTTAAAAAAAATCTTAAAAAGTGTGTTCTTCCGAATTCTGGTTTCCGGCTTCTCTCCTGCTTACAAAACTCCTCCAGCTGACTGATGTTTGTGGGCTTCTATTACTTACGTTATAGTTCTATCGAGGTCGTATCCTAACATCTCAAAGGGGCTGAGCGCTGAACTTTGACTTAGATGTTCCAAACCACAGATTAACTTCTTGTTTACCCAGTCAGTCGCACATCTGATTGTTGTCTGCGTTTGGACAAGCTTTCGCTTAAAGTGAGCTCACGTTTTCCTTTGGAACACACAGCTGAAAAACGCTTTCGTGGTGGACACAGTGATGCTGAGGCCACGTGGCTGTAAAACAACCCAAATCACCACCGCTTGTTCACCATGTCTGATATGTGGTTTTGGTTTTTCTCTCGCTTTCATGCAGCCCGGCCAGACTGTCTTGTAGGTCTGTGAGTACAGAAGACAGTGGAGAAGAAGTCTTGTGGTTCTTTCAGATGAACCTGGGTGCTTTTCTTCATGTTGAGAAGGTGTTTTCTCCTTCCGTGAAAGCCATACTTGTTCAGCTTAGGTAATGGCGTGGTCCTGAATCGTCACATTGATCAAGGCGACAGAGACTTGTCAGCCCCTGCATGTAGCTTTCAGGTGCTTTGCAATTTCTCTTCAACATCATGTGGTGCGATCTTGGGGTCCATCAGCTGGGACACCCACTCCAGAATGGGCTGACATCGGTCTTGAATGTTATACCTGGCCTCGCTGTGGAACGATGGATTCGTGTTGTCTGGAAATTTCTTAATAATTGTCCCTTTGCTTCTGTAAGATATTAGGAATATTGTTTGTCTTCGCTGTATTAACACGTCTGACCACAAGATGCTGCTTGTAAATACACACTGTATTGAGGTCAGCATCTCTTTATTAGCAACGCTTGGTTTTAATCATCTCGCTAAACTCATATGGAAGCCATAAGTTTTCACACACGTTGACTTTTTTGCTATCGAGTGCCCTTCTCAGCAACAGTGTGTGGAAAAGGTTTATATCGGTCAGGCTAAAGCAGCTTTGAATGCATTTATTTCCAGAATCGGTGGAGACCAGATGAGGGTTAGTGATGTCCTAGTGTGACCACCATATATTAAGTGGTACTTCTTCATTTTATTGCAGAGTTTGCTTTCGGTTCTGTATGTTTTCCTCCAAAAGTCTTATATTGTTCATAATGGAATTGTGGCTTTGATGCCCAGGCTTCACGTACTGTAGGTTGAGAAGGACCATCACTGCCATCCTCCATTATATTTTTCATTAAAAGATTCCACAGTTTTTCATCTGCTATTTTGTAATTTTAGAGGTTACGTTGTTACTTACAGAGTCAGAAATGGTTTGGAAGACCTAACCGAGGCTGACGTGAGATCTCCCTTTGGCCGGAAGTGTTCAGGGAAACTCGACTGGGTTCAAACTCGATCTCTCCGCTTCAAAATTCTTTCGTCTTTCTCAATCTTACATCACGAAACGCCTGCAAGAGTGTCTGGACTGCTTCACAAAAAGGAACTTATTTTATATCTACGCTGCTGTTGGTTCTCGCTGAGCAGCGTGCAAGCTCTCCACCCGCATCATGTTTTAGCAGCACTCAAGACAAACCATCTATCCTTACGACCTCACGACTGCTAAATTTCTTACGGGGAACAAAGTCTGGCCCGTCTGGTCTGGAGAAGTTCATATTTTACCATGTAAAACGTACATGAGAACAACACAAGTATTTGGGTTTTCACCCAAGTTACCAGCTCATAAATACAAGCACATTTTGAACGTTGGATCAAAAATGGGTACCATCTCAAGGTCTACAACTGCTATACTGTAGTAGGAGGGAGCTACTGCTGCTCAATGCCCAGATCCCCTCATTTACATTTTAGGTAAGAAGATGTAACAAATAGTTTTGCAGACTTTTTACAATTCCAATCGGTCCATTTCAAAAAAGCCAAACATGGCCAGAAACCTTCATGAGGTTCAAAAAGTCAGAGGAGTCAGAAAAAGCAGTTATGTTTGATATCTAGTAAATGCACTAATAATGTTCTCTGCTACTCTGGTAATGTCCTGCCAAAAAAGAAAAATGGGATTTATTTACCGTAACACCCACTCAGAGGGAATGCTGGGAAAAATCAGCCTCCATGACAACAGGAATACACATCGGCCTCAGTAACTGCAGATGTTTGTAGAACAAACAAGCCTCTTTTTCATTATAAACAGATGATGTGTCAGTTTGTGTGTCTCACTAAGGGGGGTGAGGAGGGGGCTTCACGACTCCATGCTGCTGTGCGTGACTTTGTAACATCTTCTCCTAAACTGTAACCTTCAAAATATCTCTTTTTTCATCTGACTTAACACAACATTTTTTAAACTGTGGACATGAAACAAGGGACTGAAAAGCAGAAGATGTGATCAAAATATTGCCCCCCCCCCATCCCTCAACTAGGTCTCAAGCTGGGCTTCTTCTGGCGGCCCACACTTTGCAGGTACTAACCCTTCAACCAGAAGGTGGACACCAGTTCTATTTCACCTTAATAAACTGGACTTGGAAGCAGTATAGACACCGGATGCTCAGGCCTACCGTGACACGCTGTAGTGGCCACGAGGGGTGGGCAGCCGTCGGCAGGTGGACCCCATTGCCCCTGTGGCTCCAAACTCTCTGGTGGAACATCCAGTTGGTTCTGCACTGGGTCTGCAACCAGAAAGGCCCCTAATGTGAGTGGTTAGGAGGACAGAACATGAGCCTGCAGGGGACAAGGTCTAGTGGGGATGTAATGGTTTTGAAGGACCTTCGGTGGGAAGACGCTGGAGAGCAGCACTGCCATAATAGATTTAGGTACTTTGTAGGACATTTAAAAAAAACACCGCATCAGATTGAATTTGCAAGTTTATGAGACCTGCTTTGCATACGGAACATTGTAGAAAAGCGTCGACAAATGTAGATGTAATTTTGAAATTCAGAGCATCTTTGTAAGAAAAATTGCCATTTTTCACTACGCTTTCATGATCATAATTCTACAGCTCGTTTCAGAAAGTCAAAGACCGGGATGGACGGGGAGGGTTTTAAAATTTGTTATACTATATAAAGCGCATTGTGATAAACTATAAGAAGAAGATGAGATGCAGTCGATTATGCACTCAAGTTGTCCAAAACTGTGGGGTGGAATAATGGAAAATGTCTTTAGACAGAACACGAGCATTCTTACATATTCTTACGTAATTCACTCTTTCTGTGACTAATACTCATCACAGGCAACAAAAACACTGAAGACACAAGGAGCTCATGACTGTCAACAATTCGCACTGTTAAATACATAATCACATTATTTTTAGAAACTTCAGTTGTTCACGATGGACTGGCATCACACCCAGGGTGTGGTGACCCTGACCAGGATAAAGTGGGCGAAGGATGGATGGAGGGATGGGTGGATGGATGGATGAAGAGATGGAGGGAGGGAGGGAGGTTTGGTTGGATGGCTGGATGGAGGGGGGGGGTTGGTTGGATGACTGGAGGGAGGGAGGGAAGGAGGGAAGGAGGTTTGGTTGGATGGCTGGATGGGGGGAGGGAAGGAGGGAAGGAGGGAAGGATGTTTGGTTGGATGGTTAAATGGAGGGGGGGAGGTTTGGTTGGATGGAGGGATGGGGGGGTTTGGTTGGATGGCTGGAGGGAGGGGAGGTTTGGTTGGATGGAGGGATGGACTAATGTTTATTTTAGTTCACTTTGTAAAATATTTGGAAATGTTATTTCCCAGTATTTTGATTATTTTGAGGTATTAGTGGAGTTTTTTACAATGTATTTTCTGCAAGTTTGTGTTCAAGGTTATTATTTGTGACATTAAAATATTGCGATAATTTCTAGTATCTGTGTGTGTGTGTGTGTGTGTGTGTGTGTGTGTGTGTATGTGTGTGTGTGTGGTGAGCAGATTAGGAGCCAGTGAGGCAAGTTGACATCAAGCGATAAAATACGTGGAACCCGACTGAGGTTTGCTGTGCTTCTTAGAAGCCGAACATAAGGGCGGTGAATCCAGTCACACGGCCTAGTTGCACGTGACCAACTTCACACGGTTTTGCCATATGTACCGTCCAGATTGGCTGGCAGTTGCCACACAACGTTCTGCCCTCAGCTACGCCGCAGCGACGTCGCCGAGGCTTTTTTGCGAAAAAGGAGCGCGCTCTCCAGCTCTTGTCGGCGGCTCACCGCGACCAGTGTGACGCTCCTTTGTTCGCGAGCTCCCATAATTACCGATCGCTATGGAAACCTCGACCTGGTCCCCAGCTGACCTGCCCACCTGCTTTGCCTTTGTAAGCAGGACAGCATGTTCCGGAATGACACATTGCCCTGGCTAGCTGGGTCACTCAAAACAAGAGCAATGTCATGTGGGGCTTTGCACAGTCCAACGCAAACACTCCACTTGAGATAAAAAAAAAACGGTCCCTCTTGCATTTCATTTCGTGCATCGGACAAAGGAGACGGTGAGCCTGCCGTCCTCTCCTGGAGGACAGTTTCTTAGCACAATGACACTTGGGTCATTTACGCATCAACTTGCACCATGGAGAGCGTCCACCAGATGAACAAGTGCAAATGCGAACAGACAGTCGCATTTTTAGGGAAACACTGAAATTGATGGATACGCATGATGGACGCACCTTCTCAGCGCCCCTCTTATTTTTGCCCAAATTATTAAATGTCACTGATATGGGGGTCTGGGTCAACTTGCACTACCAGAAGATTTACAATCTAACATCTAACTGTTCAGCACATAGTGTGTGGGGTTCATTTCAGCCGCAGGGCAGAAGACGGGAAGATGGGTGACAGGGAAGCACGTGTGTGTGTGTGTGTGTGTGTGTGTGTGTGTGTGTGTCCTTGTGAAGGTGGTTAAACCACAGACCTGTACAGACCTCCAAGCGCGGCCCTCAGGATGGCTGTTGGGTGAGGGAACATTGTCGAGGGATTCTTCCAGAGCCAGCAAGTGCCTTCCAGAGCCATAGGAGGCTTAAGGCAAAACCTTGTAACTCCAGTCCAAATTGCTGCTAATCTAAGTGGGAAATGAATTATATTACTGTTAAATCCATAGTAATTCCTCAATTTTTCAACAAGCTAAATTGTTGCCCGGTGCTGGGGTGGCAGTTGAGAGAGGTAGGACTTTTCTCAGAGGGCTGTTTAGGTTTTGACTGAATGAACTGAAAGCTTTTGGCTGACATATCGTGCAAAACACACACACACACACACACGCGCGCGCGCGCATACGCGCATACACACAACACACACACACACACACACACGTGTCATTTGCAGCCAAAAGTGTATACGGAGGGGCCGTCTCAGACTTGGTACAGCTGAAGTTGAATCATAACTGGCTACCAGGTTACAAAACACTGTTGTTTCTTTTCAAATTTCATGTTCTGGCCAGTGAAATTGACAGAAGCGGGGGGGGCGGACATCCGCGTCGGTTTCATGTGAACACCATGACAACCAATGACACCCGCCTGTGAAAAATCCCCAAACGTCGAGGATCCGTCCTGCCCTGAGCCGGAAATTTAGACAAACCCGAGTGAACTTAACCGTTTGCCGCCGGTGCAACGTGATTCACGACGGACCTCCGCTTGTCAGCCAAGAAACCGTCAAAGCTCACCTGAGATGCTCTGCGGTGTAACAGCGTGTTCAGTGCTTTTTCATCATGGCCAACAAGAAAAATATTGCTCCTTGGTTGGTATGTTCTAGAAGGAGGCCACAGCCCCTCATAACCAGCGCATCAGTCACACGACTCGGGTTCCTTATTCTTTCATTATCAATATGACATGTTGTATCTGCATCTTATTTCAAGGCCCAAACATTATATACTTCAGTGCTTCATGTTTCCTTATTTATATTTACTATATTTGTGTGAGAACTGTTTCTATTATTCTAGTTTTACTTGAACGTGCATACAATACGCTACCTCCGCTATTCACCTGCCTATATCGAAATGACAATAAACACAAATATGTTAAAAACAGTAATGCTTTGTGTTCTTTACCTTGTTGGGCAAGAGCCACGCTGCAGGGTTAAATAAGATAAATCTCTGCTTTTCCAGGTTTACACACCTGGAATATTCCGGCTTTCCTAGATCCCCGTGTTGCTGACGCTGTATTATTATATACACAGTACTGTGCAAAAGTCTTAGTCATGCAACTTGAATGTGTGTGGAGAAGTACAGGTAGATTCTTATCTACCATCAGGGGGGTTTCTGGTTGGTCCCAAATTCATCCTGCAGCCTGAGAATGACCTCAAACACCCAATCTCAGTCATACACAACTATCTTCAGCAACAGGCGGTATGGTCCCCACAGAGCCCTGATCTCAACATGATCGAGTCAGTCTGGGAGGACATGCAGAGACAGTCAAAGTGTGCAGAAGAACTGTGGCCAGTTCCTCAAAATGCTTGGAAGAACCTACCAACCTCTACCTTAAACTGCATGCAAGTTTGAATAAGAGAATTGATGCTGTTTTAAAGGCAAAGGGTGGTCCCACCAAATATTGATCTGACAGGTTTTTTTTTGTCTACTGCACATTTTAGAAGGTTTATTGATTAATAAGTATTCATGGCATTATTTCTGAAACCATCCTCGCTTTATAGCATTTTTCCCACAGGTGCCTAAGACTTTTTGCACAGTACTGTAGATGGTTAAAGTTTATTTTTAGAGATCAGGAACATTTTCCGTACAAGCGCCTAAAGCTGGCGAACGGGAGCTTTTTGAAGGACCTCTGCGGTGGATGTGCCCTGTCCCCTACAGCCACCACCGTTCCAGCCAAGCAAGCTAAGGATAAATTCCGAACGCTCAGCGTCTCCTCTGGAAGACAGGGTTCGAGTAGTAGATTCCATTCAACTGACCAAAACAAGCTCCAGGCCTCCACAAAAATGTATGTCTGCACAGTTCTTGCAGCAGAACGTGGACAGGAACCCGATCCCAGGTTGATCTGATGTCAGGGATGTCATGTCATCCAGCAGTTGCATCACATTTATTCATGACTTATAATGGTGAGTTATTTACCGTGGATTTCCCGTTTACATGGCAGGGTAAATTTTACCGGGGTCATTCAGGGGCGCCTGGGATGCCTGTGTGGTTCGGGGGGTTTGAGTCCAGCTCAGGGTGTGTGAAATTTGAATGTTTCTCCATTTTCTTTCCTCCCCAACCCCTGGTAAAACCACAATAACACATATGGAAAAAGGCGAGAGGGAACAGCTTCTGTTCCTCCCTCGCCACGGAAACAAGGCCAGAGATGGCGATTCTTGATTTGTCCCCGAGCCACTTCCACCGGGTAGGATCAGACTTCACCGAACCCTGCAGTGAAACTCGTGTGGACGGCAGCTTAAACACAGGAGGCGTGACGTGAGGTGCAGAGTCCCACAAAGAAATACCTAACAAATAATCACCATGTTTGTCTGCTTGTGCGTTTGTTCCTTATGCGCTGCGGTGTTTTACTAGCCACAGACTTAAAACCTGGCCGAGGTACTTCTCGCCCCACGTGAGGTTTCTGTTTAGTCAAACTGGCAACAGGGAGGAGGGATAAGAAGCCATACCTGACCCACACAGCTCAGCATACATTGCTACCATAAGGGTGATAGTGGCGATTTGCTCATATATGACGTGCTGTTATCGTTTATTATCAATATTGTTTATCGTTTCCTTCCCCCCAATTTCTGATCCAGATCCAGTAACTCGTCCAGTAACAAATAACAGAAAACAAGGCTGCTGCAGCAGGAGGTGGGATTAAAATTGAGTCCTTCAGATTCAAAGGCAGCAGCAGCTCTAACTCCTGCGCCGTCTGCCTCCCGTGCCGAACGCCCGGCTCCGACGTTCCTTCATCCTGAAGCTAAAAGGAGAGCAGGAGAGAAGCCGATGACAAGATGACTGATGTAGGAACAGGCCGCGTACAGAGACTGTGCGAGTTATATAACACCTCTTTCATTCTGGGCTCCCTGAATCAGTGCACTTGTTTCTCGCAAGCATTCATCCCTCAGCCCTGTCCTGCCAGCTGCCTGCGGACAAGTCGCTCGATTCAAACCAATATTCACTCTGTTTTGTTTTTTTAATTTCTGTGGGAGAATGTTTGTGGGCAGTTCGGAGCAGTGATTTTAGGATTTTAGCGTCACCTTGGAGAGAGTCAGTGGTCAGTAGTAGAAAAGTGTCCTCTAAATGAAGAATGAGAATTCAAAATGCAACCACCCCCCACCTTCGTGACAACGATGAAGTTTTTCCTTCTTGTTCCCCAGAGCGCAGCTCTTTGTTTGTCCAATTACCATATTTTGGTCTCGTGCATAAATTTGGCCGCGACCTGTCGGCAGCCCCTCGTCCTCACTCGGCGTGCAGGCGAGGCCTGGTGGAGAGGGTCATTGCACCTGTCACGTCGCCCGTCTCGGCGGTCACCGTGCGTTCGTGACCGCCCTTTTCTCCCGCCGAGACGTGGCGAGGGGGACGGGGAAACGGGGCATTAACCGATGCGCTGCTGCCCTTGACCGAGAGCAGCTGCCACTGGCATGTCTACAAGCGGCGGGAAGCGGCTGGCGCGCGGGGGGGGGGGGGGGGGGGGGGGAGGGGGAAGCGCCTGGTCTAGTGAAAGCGGCAGGGTTATGTCACCAGCTCAAAGGGAGCACTTTTCCCTCTTATTTACACTTCAGCAAACACGAAACATTCGACCGCAGCTGGTTGACGTCTTCAGGACTGTCTTGTGACAAAGCGGGAAATCCAACAGACCAGCAAAACCCTCCTTCTGCCCATTTTCCACAGCCCAACTCTGATTTCACGCAAAGTTGGGGCGTTCGGACAAGTTCCTGTGCCTTGCGGAGTCATGAATTTGGAGGCAACAAACTTGGGGGTTTGATCGTGGAAGCACTGATAAATGCCATGCGTCACCCCCCGCTGAGAAACATCTACAAAGGCAGCTTGCAAAGACAATCTGACATTCTAGTACAGCGTAGATAAATAAAGAAAGTCTAATTGGGGGGGCAGGACGACTTCCAAATGTCACTGTACATACAAAAATCCTCATACGTCCCCAGCGGGATGTCAGGAAGTGAAAATGACTGTGAGGTCAGACGTATTTGTCCCTTGGTAATGACAGCGCGGACGGGAGGGACTGACGTAGGAGGCCCCGATCCCTCCAAAAGAGCCGGAACCTGGTAAATATGTAACAAGCACCTGTTTAGTCGGGCTGCGAACGGGCATTTCGCGCTTCTGCGTGTTATACGAGTCCTGCTTTTAATGCCATGAACAGTTAGACGTGTTTAGAAACTGCCCGCGGTCGTCGGCTGAGTCAGTGACGTACTGCAAAACCTGTCCGGGGAGGAGGAAAAAAAAACAAAGGCCGAGTATCCATGGCAACGTTGTTGCAGACGTCGCAGCCGAGAGTCCCCCCCCCCCCCCCCCCCCCCCCCCCCCCCCCCCCCCCCCCCCCCCCCCCACCCCCGCGCTTCTTACGGCAATNCCCCCCCCCCCCCCCCCCGAGCTCCTCACAACCTGTGGAGCTCACAGTCTTAAGGAGAAACGAGGCCCACGTCCGAGGAGCTCCCTGCCACCTTGTGTTTGAGCATCACAACTCCATCCCAGTGGTGGCTGCGCACACTTCCCACGTGTAAAGGCCGCAGCACACAGTCCGGACATTTCCGAGGCCCGGCGTCCGTTTTGAAAGAAGTGAGCGGGAGATTTGAGCGGGGTGTCCCGGGCCCCCTGTGAACCGTGATCGCAATTTTGGCAGGAGTTATCATTTCCTCCACGGATATTTGGGGCCTCAAATAGCGCCGCGTTACGGCGACCGCGTGCATCGCCGCCGTACCCGTGACCTCTTACCATTTCAGCCCCACATCCTCACACAAATAACCTCCTGCGCGGTTAATCCGCGGCCTGAAGAAAGACAGCGACGACCGCAGAGGCCGTTTTTCGCTCGACTCCCTCCCCCCGTCCTCCCCTCGCCGATCAGCCGCGGCGAAACGTTCAATTACAGCTGCAGAACTTGTCTGCGTAATTGCCCCCGTTGCCCGCTGTTCCTTCAGAGCCGCACACAAAGGAACAGATGTCAGGCTTCAGGAACACGTTGCAATTCGCTCGCGGCAACTGAAAGGAATTCAATGGGAGCCCTTGGGGGATGGGAGAAGACGTCAGGACGTCTCCGTGTTTCACTGCGGGTCTTTGAGCTGCGGGATGGTCTCCGTTATTTAGCCGGTGCAGAAAATCCTCCTCCTACGTCCCCCCATTGTCAATGCTATTGATCAGGGCCGTCACGCCTAAGGGAGGGGGGGTTCCGATAAGGTTTCCCAGAGAAAAAGCAAAACAGTCCGTTGCCGTGGAAACGGAAAATACCGGGGGGGGGGGGGGGAAAA
>UFQX01000176.1:650829-694862 GCA_900497675.1 Arapaima gigas
CCTTTTTTTTTCCCCCCCCCCCCCCCCCCATCCGTCCATCAGCAGGATCACGACGGTCTGGACCTTATCCTGGAATCACCAGTCACTGGGCTATGAACCCCCCCTCGCGATGGGACACCAGTCCATCGTAGTGTTGATTTTTGAAAAATTATTTTAAGAGCACAACTGTAAGTCTGCGGTATCTCAACAAGTCTGCAGGAAACATCTAGACTTTAGAAAAGTGCAAAGCATAAATAATGAAGTGTTTTTTAATAACGCAGCTATTTTCTGGAGGAACTTCCAAAGGTTGTGGGAAAACGGGCCATTCTGACATTTCACTCCACTCTATATCATAACAGAAGATCCGAGGGACCATTGTGATAAACTCGGTTTGACACAAGCAAATATTTGGAGAGGGTCAAAGCTGATTTCATTACTTCAAAGGAGCATTTAGAAATGCAAATGCCCAGACTTAGCACGACCCTGAATACCAATGAGCCTCCAAGATGGTCATTTGCAAAACCTTGAATTGGTGTCAAGGGTGATAATTTGAAATCCTTGAATGGGTGCTGGGGACGGCAGCTTGAAGAGCCTTGAACCAGTGTTGAGAGCGGCCGTTTGAAAAGCATTCGGCCGGTTTTGGGACAGCAATTTGTTGACCCCGGCGCCAGTTGGAGGCTCTTCAAACTTCTAGTACCGTTGCCTGTTCCAAACGCTGCGAACTGATGCCGCTGACACCTGTCCGAGGCTCCGCACGTCACGACACCTGAACCCTGTAGCTGCTCGAGAGCGTCCAAGAGGAAGGCAGTGGTTAGAGATGACGCCTCTGAGCACGGGTTCAAATCCCATCTCCTGCTCTCAATCCCCTTGGCAAGGTACAGTAAGGTCAGCTGTATAAATGTGGAAACCACGGGTGTGAAGAGGTGAGGCCAAAGTGAAGTGGCAAACGGAGAGGGGCGAAAAGGTGTGTGAGTAAAGAACATACCTGCAGCATCACAGATCGAAACATACTTGGCTGGGCTGTGTAGACCCCTCCTTTCTAGGACATTTTAGGTGGTTGCTCAGGACATCTTGCAAATTTGGATAAAAACGTTTCTGGGTTGTGTACTTAGAGTTGAGTGCTTGCAAATGACTTGCAATTTTTTTTAAAAAAAATTGTTTAATTTTACTCTATATTCTGGGATCCACGATCCATGACTAATTTTTAATTATTAAATATTTATCCAGGAGGAAGCTGATGCGAGGAACACGGTTCCTTCCAATTCTAGATTTCCAAAAAATATTTTTTGAGACTTGTGCCTTTACCTGTAGAGCACCTGAGCTTTGCAATAGTCTGCCTGGTGATGTCAGAAACCACCTTCTGTGTCGGCCTTTAAATCACTGCTTAAAACTCATCTCTTTTCCTTGGCATTTCCGACGTAAGAATCCTGCTGCTTCACTTCTGCATCGTCTTCACTGTTTAATTTTGTTGTCTTTAATGTCATTAGATACTTGACCCCCCCGTTCCGTTTAAGTCTCTTTGAACCACCAGCGCAGATTATTCACCCCCCGCCACTGAGGCTAGGAGAGACCAGCTGTGAGACTGACAATCCATGTCGCCGGGAGCTGAGGACCCCCTGCCTTGATGGTGTGTTCAGCTCACCTGCACCTCAACATCACTTGGTTCAGCTTCACTGTCCTGCGCAGTATAACCTTTGTTAGCTGTTACTACTGCCACTATTTTCTATGCGTAAAAGCCTGGGGGGGAAGGGAGCTTGGACCCCCAGAGGTTTATTTTTCTCCTTCACCTCCAGGTCAGGAGTTTTTTTTTTTGTTTTGTTTTCCTCTCCTCAGTTGCCAGCAGGTTTAACGTTCTGTACTTACACCCTGTATATTTATTGTTTAACATTTAATCTTTATTTATAACTTCACTAAATACTTGTTTTCTGATCCATTATCCTGATCTGCTGCTCAGCTCTGAGTCGCTGTGTGGAAAAAAACCCTCTATGAAAATAAATTGAACTTGTATGTATGAAAATCACTTTAAATATCTGTAATTTTTTTTGTTACAAATTTTGTTTCATTTCATCAGTTAACCAACTACTATTTTCTTGTTTGTTTTTTTTTTTTTGAAAATTCAAGACCTTTTTTTTCTTCTTAAACAACACTTTTACACTGAACTATCCTGTCATCCCAATATCCCGACACCACAACACGGTCACGTGCAATTTTTGTTTCCCAACACCTGACCCATGATTTAACACTAATATAAGGAGGCTGCCTGACTTTACTGAAAAAATAGGTATACAGATAACATGGGGGTCCTGTGGGAACGCAGGTTGTCATCTGAAAAAGGAAACACAAATGTACACAAATATACACTCCCCTTAGTGTTAAAAATACTGGAAACTGTAAGCAAAACTGTACATGCATTTGAAGGGTTGTTAAAGTGGGGTAGCGTCTATTGTACTTTGTGAGGGGGTGGGGGGTGGAATGATACTTTACACTACAGGATTTCCCATAATGCTTCATTTATGCTTAATTTATACTTTTACCTTGTGTTACAATTTACATATTGTCAAACACATCAGCATTTCCAGTTTAATGTTCCCGGTTTGGATAAAGTCTCTCATATTGGGGCAGCAATGGGCATCAGACCAAGGGAAAATACTGGGTGAACTGGAACTTTCCCCCAGTATTGCTAAGGCTCACCACTGTGCCAGAAGACTCCCCTTTGAGGCCCCTTTGTGTGACTTTATTCTAAATCGACCGTAGCTGCCGAACCTGTTTGTCTGTATCTCTCGCTTTACTCCAGCACAGAAAGAATAAATTCATGCCTGTATGCGGTATGAAAGGGGTCTCTGCCATTAGGTTTTATGTTGCCAGTTTTACGAGCCTGCGGCACAACCGTCAGACTCAGTGGCTCAAATCAGATGGTTGTCTGTAACACAACATTAATATCAAACAAACGGCAACACATAATGCGGGATAAAGGTTCCGTTTAGCAAAAACAGCAAAATAAGACGAGTCATCGTGGCATTTTTTCCCCAAGTAAGGTGTCCGCATTTTGTGGAAATTACTTTGTCTTTCTGCGGACTCGACGTGTAGATGTCAGCTCTGTGATGTAGATAATATTTAACGAATAACTTGAATTTCTACTTTTCAGTTCATTTAGTCACCCGCAATTTTTTAGCGTGTTGAACAGAATTCCACTATTTACTGCGGTCGAAAAAGCGAGCGAACCCCTCCGTTCACGGCCGAGTGTTGGCGGAAAAAGTCGCGCCATCTTCCTCTGCATTTGCTTTGCAAAAGACAGGTCGGGACCCATGTTGTCCGGAACATTCTGCTTTTGACTTTACTGTCCAAAAAACATTGGCCCAAAAAAAGAGCATTGTAGCAAAACACACCCAGATGCTTCTCGGGAAATGAAACACAAGCACACACCTCCTTGGATAGCTGTGGTTTCCATCTTCTTACTCTCCCATGAAGCCCAGTATCGTTCACATTCTGGAGTCATGACCACTGACTTAAGCTGTGGCAAAAGAAGCTTGCAGTTTTTTCTATGTTTTTTTTTTTTAAGATCCTGATTTATTCTCTAGATGACTTTACTTTGTGCCCTCGGGGAGATTTTGGCAGGCCAGCCACTCCTGGGAAGACTTGGTGCTGTTCCAGCGTGTTCTCCGCTTATGTCTATTGCTGCAGTTCAGTCCCACAGCACACAAAATTTTTTTTCTGATCTCTTGAGGAATTTCCTCAGACCGTGGCATGACGTGCTCGCCGAATCCTTACGCTGGCTACTCAAAATCCGAGAAGTTTACATTGAGCAGGGCTAGCTGCATTCCACCAGCTGCCTCCGATTATCCCTGCAATATTGTTCATTTGACTGGAGGAGTTTCTTTTTCATACAATACCGGTTGGCGTTGGGTAACTTTATATGAAAATAAACCTCTTAATGAAAAAAGTTAAAAAAAAAACAAAAGTGTTATTTATTCACTCAGGTAACTGGAATTCTGGAGCCCTGGAAACAATATTGCTGTGCAGCTCCCCCTCAAAGACCTGAAAACGTTCAATGTCAGAAGTGTAGGAAAGCAAAGGAAATGAGGAAAGAGGTAAACATTTTCACAGAGCTGTATTTTATGCTTTTATGGTTCTATCGTGGTGCGCTGCTTAAAAAAGCCCGGAGGCGTGATTCACCTTCAGCATCTCACGGTTACAGTTTTCTCACCTATTGTGCTAAAAATGAGGGAATGAAAGGGATCTGGCACCTGACTGTCGGACTTGACCGGCCATTGCGGCCCAGGGGTGACTCGCCAGGTATTCCGTTGCCAGAAATTTCAAAACATTTATACTGTGGATAGAATATTTCGGTTGCTGTAGATGACCAAAGTGCTTCAAGTTTGTTCATTGCTGCCTCCCTTTATAGTGACTTTCAGATTTATCCATTTTATGTGGTAGGTAAGTGCAAGATACTAAAACACAGCTTATTTGTTTTTAATAACGCACAGGTTCCAGTTGCTACCAACAGCGGTGACATACAAATAGGAAAATGAAATTAAAAAATTACAGGTGGTGCAGGACTAACTCAGAAGCCTATCAGGACCTTTGGAGGGAAAAGAGGACAAGAGATGGGGACTCTTCCTGAATACTAGAAGAGGATCAGCAGTTCTGAAGGACAGAGGGAATTCGTTCCACCATATGAGGGCCAAGACTAATGACCAAAGGCTTCGGCAAACTGCTTGCTGGCGGTGAGCACTGCTACTGCTGGGGTGTACAGATGGACAACTTTCTATGTGTATCAGTGTGATAGTCCTTTGATTGTATGGTAGGCTACGGACAGAGTGTTGAACTTGTTGAGAGCAGCTACAGGAAGCAAATGGAAAAAGACAAGGAGAACTGACACCTGGGAATGGTTTGGCAGGTCCAACCCAACTCATCTCGCAGCTTGTGAAGAGGCTTGAGACTGGAAGATCAGCCAGAAGGGAGTTGCAGTAGTCCAGGTGAGATGTCACCACGGTCTGAACCAGTAGTTGGGTAGAGTGTGGTGTGAAGAGGATGTTTCTGTAAGCACAGGTTTACAGCAGTGATGTACCGAGACAAGAGGACTTCAGTCAAATCTTGCTCCCTGGCCTTTGTCTACCACTGAGGATAAGATATGTGAGTTTCAGTCTGTGAGAGGATGAGCTGCAAATGGTGATCAGTTGTACAGGTAGATACATGAGAGACAAACCAATACAAATTAAACATCAATTAAATACCTGTTTGATGCCATTGTGTCATTTCTGGTTTACCTGAACACTGCCAGTCAGTTTGGGTTCAGAGTTAGAGATCATTATACAAATGGCTCCTTAACTTGACTTGTTAACAGTTGCAGATATCTTATTTTTCATTGCCTCTTGAATATGGAGTAGTTTAGTGGTTAAAAAGGGTCACCCTTGCAGGTGAAAGGCACTTGTACAAACTTCTTGTCCAAGGCGGGGAGGGGGGTGTACATCTTAATGCTCGATTACAGCACATGGTTACTCACACTGCCTGAGGATCATGCCTCCTCCAAATGTCCAGTCCCGCTCCAAAATCACAGTCCATCTGTAACGGTGGCATGAGTGCAAGACGAGGAAAACTGAAAAAATGATTCATAAAAGTGGAAATTAGAATTTTAAAAAAGTTCCTTGGAAAAGGATCAGTTTGTTATGGTCGATAATCATTTTTTTCTCTTGGAAAAAAAACCAACTGTGAAGACTGCCCTCTACTGGATGGAAATACGGTACTAGCAAAAAGTGGAACGTGGAGAAGTGCGACTAACTTCTGTCTTTTAACTACAGTTAGGTCTTGCAAATTAAGGTAATGCATATGTCAATGTATACAAACACATAAACCAATTATGTCTTTAACTGGCTAAGTCAAAAACCTCAAAACATTCATGAACAGAGAATTCCCTCCATCCATTATCAACAACCTCCTCAGTACAAGGCCACATTGCTCGCGCACTGAAAACGACACACTTTAAGGCCAGTTCAGAGTCACCCATTCAAATGAAACACATATCGTAGGACTGAGAGATAACTGAAGTGCCTGGTGGAGCCCACACGAACACAGGACAAATATGCTAACTCCATGTGGATTCAAACGCATGAGGCACCAGTGCTAACTGCTGCACCAAAATGCCACCCAAACAAAGAACAAAAAAAATCCTTCTTTTAACTTCACTGTAGACACAGCGGATTCACTCAAAATTTTTATCTGTATCGACACAACTGTATATTGACAATTATGCAATCTTCCACACCTGAGGGAGTATACTAAAGATGGTAAACAAGAAGATAAATGAAATGAAAGAATGCGACTTACCACAATTGCAGAAGTTCTTTCTGACGTGACTGCACTGAACACGTCGGCCTGCAAACAAGGAAGCTGCACACAGACACCGGTAGCTGTGGCCCGAGTTCCAGTAGCCGGCTTGGGGATACAGGCTTGGCCTACGTTGTCATTCAGGGCACGTGTCCCCGGCTTGAGCCGGAGCGTAAATCAGGGATCAGTGTGACCGCGAGCCGAGAGTGGGGAGCGTGCTTTGTTTTTTGATGAGATCATTAACCTTCGCCAGCCGCCTGGCACTCCTTTTACCAGCAGCAGCTGCCTTCATTTAGAGCCCCCCACCCTCGTGCTGAGCGTTCACGCAGATCTGGAAGGAACCTACACCTGCAGAACGGAAGACTGAACCACACTCAATTCCTCGGAGGTCCACAGCTTTTGACGCTGAAAATAAATTATGACTGCAATGATTGTTCGGTATGAAGGACGAGTGCCATGCGAATAGTGAATGATAATCCAGTGATCATTGAACCAACTGAAAACGAAAATGACTAAAAATTGTTTTGGACAATATGGATCCCACCTTGTCTTTCGCAAAGAGTAACTTGGTGCGATTATTTCTGCCAAAACTCGGTCATGACTAAAAACTCGGGTTTAATTGAGTAATTAAAAAAATTAAACACAGAAATCAATGAATCTCTAAAACAAATTCAATTATTTTGACAAAACCTATGATGATATTTGAAACAAAAATTTCCAGATTTTTGAGCTTTATCATTCATGGTTGACTTCAGCTGTACATTCAGGTTATTCTCCAATTATTTGGTTTTTTTCCTCCCATCTCACCTACTTCTGTGCGAAAAAATTTTTGTGGTTTTGCATCTTAGTAATGACTCAGATTTCAAATAATTGTCGTCTTTTGTCTGTCAGCACCAATTCCCGTTTTTAAACATGGTTGCCTAACATTCCAAGGAAAAGAGGAATAAAACTTCTTTTTGATGCACCTCTTACCAGCAAATCGTGTGTCATTCTAATAACTCTAAGTCCTAGAGGTGTGCAGAATGGCTATAATAGACAGACACATTTCAAATATGGTGCTTCTGCCATCTCTGAATATTTTCATGTAAACCTGTTGCATAAGACAATTGCACAATAAAGGAGAAAAAATACACAATCAAAATGGGAGTAGAAAATAGCTTAGTTTATTTTAAGTCCAAACTTAACGGTGGGAAGGATGGGAAATTCCCTAGATTCCTTCAGATTTGGACATCTTCAGGTTCTCTTATGAACACATTTCAGCTGAGGGGTGTATATAAAAGCGAGGCACCCTTACTTGGATGCAGCTTCAAACACAGCCATGAAAAAACACACAGCCCTGGGGAAATGCCTGCTTATCGGTGACAGTAAAGGCTCACTGATGGAGTGACTTTAAGAAGGTTGTCCTTCAGCCATCCTAATATGTATCAGTATATGATATTTTGGTTATTTGGTTCATCTGTAGGCTCTCCAGTGCCACTTGAGGGCACCCCTAAGCTAGAAACACACTTCTTTGTTCTTTCTTTCAGTTCCCTTAATAAACATTCACTGTGGGAAACTGTTTAAAGGCAACAGATGTATGGTTTAAAAACTGGCAGTTTTTATCCACATGTGCGTTTGTCTTTTATAAATGATGAAACTTGGTCATCGGCTGCTATTCTAAAAGACAGCTTCAAATTGAGTTAATGTAAGAATTTTAAGGTTGAAGACGACAAATGTATTTACTAAAAAAGACTAAATCACCCATTTAGTGTTAAATACTAAATTACCTTAGGAACACTATAGACAAAGGTTACATTTCTTGGTATTCCACATACATTAAAACTAACTCTTCCAAATCTGTTTATTTCATCTATGTTGAAACACAGTTGTTTAAGTATAAGAGAATCCTACAGCAAAGACATCTGTTTTCCCCAGACCTGTCAGAACATAAATGTTTATAGCTCTGAGGTAAAACGTGAGACGTTAAAGCAAATCCGTCAATCTGCACCATAACTCTGTGTGTTTTCAAAGCTGTAACAGGAACGTAACAGACATACATATAAGACATAATATATGAAAACTTCACATATAAAACGTTACAGTCATTGATTCAGACAGTCAACGATCCAAAAGGCCATTAAGTTATATTAACAGCATGCGAGAAACTACAGGTCAAAAGACAGCACTGAGAGAGGGGAAGAAAAAAACACAGACCAAATCAAAATAAATACATTAATGTTTTAACATGGTTTCCTTCTTTCCAAAGTTTGCTAAGAGAATTAACTTAACAATCCTTATTAAAATCATCTCAACCTGCTCTGAATCCTTTTTTTTCCTCTTTACTCTCTTTTCACCATCCCTGTACTATTATAAATATTGCACAATTTTGTCATTTTTATATATTAATAAAACTATGTAGTGCATAGATTTCAATTAAACTCTTTTTGTTACACCGTTTCACCAAACCTTCATCTGGTGGAGGAATAAATAAGGTTATATTACATTTTGAGATTAAGAACACTTGGCACAAATGGGGCATAAGGGATTCAGGTAGGAGGCACCCAGAGCCCATTATGAAATCTTACTTCCCTCATAAATGGTGGCTCTTAATAGTCAGATGGTACAGAACTTTCTTAGAGATGAACCTACAGCAAATGTGAGAAAGAAAACAGAAAAAAAAACTTACAACGATGCAAGCAAAGCATATCTTACTACTGACTTTACAACACATTTATAGAGACCCTGTTTCTGAAAGTGAAGCTCAGCTTACCGGGAAAAAGAGTTGTCAAAGATGAGTGTGTATGTTCCGGGATTCCTGACCTTCAGCTGTCCCTGAATAGTCTCTTTATGGGAGTTACAGCGAGTCAGTGGAATCAGCACCTTGCAGAAGAACAACAGGGAAAAGCAGTGAATGGGAATCTTCTTGTGTTGCAAGATAAAAAAAAAATTCCATTCTGCCCACACATTTCCAAATAAGGGTTTTTAAATCAACACAGGATCAACATGATCTACATAAGTGCGGTGCATCCTGGCTACCTGAACAGCCCAGATCCTTGCAGGACACGTACACAAAAGAAAATTCATGCACAAACTCAGCAAACATTGGACTGTGGGAGAAAAAAGAGTTCCCATGAGAACTTGGAAAGTGAGCAGGGGGGCAGATTTGAACTGTCAAACCTGAAGGAGGGATAATATTACAAATAGCAATGTTGCTTAAAAAGCTTTTAAATATATATAAAAACTATAGAGTATATCAGCAAATAGAAATATATACAAATTGCAAAGGTTGGAGTAAAGCTGATTATGGGAAAAAGGATGGGCTGTTTTGTACTGGTGCTGTATGTACACGTTTCATTGTTGCGTCTGACATTTTCACCACTTTCTGGTAAAATGAGACACAGACTTGTCATTTTATGGCCATATGCTGCCCAGGATTCTAGACTGACTCTGTTGCAAGATTTTCACATCCGCATGCTAAATACTGACAACTCGGGTATAAATGATTGTACTGTGGTGGAATGGTGGCCCAGCAGGCAGCACTGATGCCTCACAGCTCCTGGGCTCCAGGTTTGGACTTCAGTTCAAATCTGATTTTGTCTGTGTGTAGTTCGTATGTTCTCCCCATGTCAGTTTCCTCTCACAGTCCAACAACTTGCTTCGGATGATTTAGTAACTTTAAATTGTCCATAGTTCAATGGCAACTTTTCACCTGAAACAGAAGTCTTTGGACTGTAAGACGAAACCAGAGCACTAAATCTAAATGTACAAATCTAGACTGACAATCCAAAAAGGGATTTTTTTTCCTCCACTGAAATGAATCATCTCTGATTTCAAATGCATGCCTGCGAGACACAATACAGGTCATCCCCACATGACTGGTCTAGTATGAGCGAGGGAGGTTGGACCAGACATACCGCATGTGTGATTTTCAATCATTTTGAAATGATGGTAACCTTGTGACACATCAATGATTTCGTATGTGTTGTATCCAGGGAAATCACTTTAAATATCGAAGCAATTTGTTTAACAATTTGGGTTTCATTTCACCTAATGACAAAACACTCGAGAGAAAAATTACTAACGGTCACGGTGCTATATTAAAAGACGATGCAGCATTTACTGTGCCTTTCTTTTTATAAATACAGACTGAGTCACTTTTATATAGATTGATTAAAAAAGAATTTATAACTTTCATAAATGTATTGCTCAGTACCAAGTATCACGTGAACATGTCACCTAAACTAATTTGTAGAGTGAACTTTAATTTTTAGCCGCGTCAAAGTTGTATGCAATTCCACCTCTAACTTAGTTACTGAGCAATAAATTCACGAAATCAATTAAAGATTTTTAATCACCGTTTATTATTTGAACTTTAATGTAATTAAGTGACTTGAAATAAATGATACAAAGTTTTTGTTTTTCTCCCCAAATTCTGGAAAATATACTTTAAAAAATAATACTGTCATACACTTGGACTTTTAGGTGATTCCTATATCAGGTCACCTGGGGGCTGGCCAAGTACAGTTATATGGATGATCTTTAGATTGATCTGGTAGATTTAAAAAAATATGACTATGACCGTTTTCCGATGCCCCACCTTGGATTGCTCAAGGGGAGTGTCATCAGCTTCCCGGTGGACCACGCTGAAGGAGATGCTCTTGGGCTCGGAGGAAAAGATCCAGCTGATGGTGGGGCCGGCCTCACGCACCGTGATGGGGATGATGCTATAGCAGCTGGACTTGATAAAGAGCTCCCTGGGCGCCTGTCCGAAGAGTGAGATGTCCTCCAGGCTCAGTGGGACTGTCAGGCTGGGAGTGTGGGAGTGGAGGTCAGAGACAGCAACAGGAAAGCATACAGCTGTCTTAATGTCACGTCCAGTTCAAAGAATTCTGGTTTTGGTTTCAATTCACATGATGTGGAATGTAAATTCCTTTTAAAATTCAAAAGCACAGTGCAACAGTAAATTAGGAAGGCACACACACACACCCACACACAAGCTCCATCATTTTTTGTGTGGACACTGCAAGACAGCGCAGACTGAGGAAAGCAGACTTACGTGAGCTCTCCAGACTTAAGCAGGTATATTTCAGTGTCCTGAACAACTGGGGACAACTCGTCCATATCCTCAGGAGTTGTGCCACCAGTGCTGGTGCTTCTGAAATTGACACCATCAGGGCAGTTATCTACACGCCCTTTTGCAGCCGAAAGATCTCACAGGACCCCCCACCTGCAGAGATCCCACAACAAGAAAGCTGGGGCCTGAAAATATATCCACGTGTTTAAAGTTTATTTTACTGTTTTATAATAAGATTAATAAACAGCCTCATCCACCAGGTGAAAAAGTCGCACTTGGATTCATTACTTGAATGGTATCGTTGGCAGTTTTTTAACCATATTATTTCTACATCCAGAAATGAAAATGTTCCCACTGTATCACCCAGCCATTTTTGTTTTAGCTTTTAAGTGACTCTATATAAACAATGTAAAAGACTAAAAATACAAGGAAGGTTACATGCTACAGATGAGCTGCCTGAGAGCCATGAGCAGAGTGGAAAGCCTGAAGTACCAACACAGATAACCAAAGTGCAACTCTGTGTTCTCATTTTGCATTTAAAAAACGTTGCCTTTTCTCTTCAGACTTAATAAATGTTCAAAAATCTTTACGTTCATACAAGAATAATCTCAACTGCCATAGCAGTAAACATAAACACTGTATTTTAAAAAGAAAGCAGAAATGGAAAAAAATATGATTCTGCAGAAGGGAAGTGGCAAGAAGAGGGGTAAAAATTCACTGAATTAATAAAGGCAGTGACAAAGCAAAACTGCAATGTTCTCCAAACTTTTGCACTGTGAAAAGGAATCGGCACAAATCTCTCTCTCGTACATACCACAAGGAACATGTTCATGATTACGTCCAAGACAGTAACTAATGACATGTGTAAAGATGTGTATTGTGAAAGCACCCACCAAGATGTCTGTACATATTTATACTTGACTATCATTATTACTTCACTCACACGCAATCTGTCCACTGAGCTGGACATCTCACTGAAGTCACTGCAGCCAGAGCTCACTCTTTGAGGAGATTAGACACTGNGTGTAAAGATGTGTATTGTGAAAGCACCCACCAAGATGTCTGTACATATTTATACTTGACTATCATTATTACTTCACTCACACACAATCTGTCCACTGAGCTGGACATCTCACTGAAGTCACTGCAGCCAGAGCTCACTCTTTGAGGAGATTAGACACTGGACCTTCTGATCACATCCAGGACAAACGTCATCTTCATCATAGTAAAGTCACAACCAGCTGGTAAGTTTTAATGTTATGCGTGTGCTTAGCAGAAACTTGTCTATGATGTCTTGTATATATTGACATTTATTTATTTAACTGGAGGGATTTGAACCCGAGTCCTTCAATTCTAACGCAAATAACTACGCATAACTACATCTTTTATAAAATTTTGCTTGATGTGCAGCATACTTTGCAATACAGCAGTAACTTGCAGTACATTTTATAGATGGAACGAGTGTACCATAGTCATTTAATTCAACCGTTTCAGTATTTACCAGTGTTACCCATTCCAAATGTCTTTTAAGAGAACAGCTGAATTTTAACTCTGTTGCTACTACAGCACTAATAAAAACCTTAATGATTAATCATTTCTTGAGTACCTTTTGCAACAGGTAAAAAATGTGCATCTGTTTAACTGCCCTTAACCTAAGTTGCTGCAGATAAAATATCCTGTTTTAAATTTAAAAAAATTAATAAAACTACAGTTTTAAAGTATTTATTATTCTAAGAATTTACTCACTGTATTTTATAAAATTTAAAACGTAAAATGTCGATTAGAAAGGTTCAACCACCATGTCTTCCTTACTCCCAACATTGATTATTTTTTCTTTTCTCCCACTTAGTTCAAAAAGAAAAGGCTCCTCAAAATGTTGAGGAATGTCACTGCAGGGGATGACATGCATGACAAGACCACCATCATTGTGCTATATGCAGTGATCACTCCTTTGAGTCTCCTAGGCAACAGCCTGTTCCTGGTAGTGATCACACAATTCCAGAAGCCTCTCTCTGCCACTGAGACCTTCCTTCAGCAGCTCTCCTTGTCTGACATCCTGCTGACTCTCAGTCACATCTTCTTCCTGGCTCAGGCTATAGACGCCAAGCTGTCCATGACCATAATGAAGAACACAATGAGCTTCCTCAACCAGGCTGCTTTCTGTGCCTGCGTCCTGCTGCTCATGGGTGTTGCCCTACACCAGTGGCGCTGCATCACTGGACCTCAGGGCGCACAAATCTCTCGCCGCTGCTTACTCACACAAATCCTCATTACATGGGCTGTGGCCCTCTTCAGCTCACTCCCTGATGCCTTAGTGTCTTGGGAGGCGATCAGTAACAGGACTGTAAAGGTCAGCCCCAAAATGAAGTTCTTTGGTATCTCTACCTTCATGCTGCAACAGTTGCTGACCTTCCTGCTGCCCTTGGTGATCATCACTGTGTGCTACTTTGCTGTTCTAAGGACTATATGCCAGACCACCATTCAGAGGCGGCATCATGTGTACCGGATGGTTGCTGCCCTGCTGAGCATCTTCTATGTTTTTCAGCTGCCAAGGGCCATAAGCCACTGTCTGGACTTTATCTGAACACCCACTTTAGTCTCGGAATTCAGCTACATCCTCTCCAGCTTCTCCTGTGTCATCAACCCCATTATTTATGCCATTTTCTGGCAGAAATTTCGAAATAAGACTAAGAACTTGTTCTCACAAATCAAATGCTTTAAAATATCAGAGAATAGTTCTGTGCAGCCTGAAACTTCCTCCACTTAGGCTCTGGTGGCGTATGGACGCGTTTGGCAATCGTCTCCCAGGACTTCACACCATGCTGAACACAAGACTGAGGGCATGGAGTGTTGTCAGCTGTGGTATAAATATTTTGCAAAGGGCACCCCTGCAGCCCAGACCGGAAAAGAGGAAGGTGCTTTTCCCATGGCTGTACAGCCATAATAAAAGGACTACAAACTTGTGACAATATTAAACAACAAGTCACAGCAAGAAATGTTACATTGACAGAAATATCGATTATACAGAAATGGCTACCGCTGTGGGCCAGCTGCTGTGTTTGCACTCTTTGAGGGGGAGTGCCAGTAAAGTATTTATTGCATAAGATTGCATGCATATTATACAAAAGGCAGGGAGTGCACAATGGGCAGTAAAATGTTTAGGGCCACTTTTTTCTCTTTAGGTTTAGTAAATGTTGCACTTTGAAGGTTCCAGGTTTGAGTAAGGTACTTACACTGAATGGACACATTAAGAATATGCTGCTGTAGAAAAGGGTCAGTCATTGTACACTGTAAAGCTATATAAAGCTAAGCAAAGAATAATAAATATTTGTGCACGTGACAGGATTGTAAGTGTATGTGCATAACAAATGACAAATATACCCTTATGAACTCAAAGCCAATACGTATTTGATGTTTGCCAGTGCATAAATTAATGTGCGTGAGAGACAAGGACAGACTTACAGCTGTGGATCTCTCTGCATGGATCTCTGCAGGCTCTCCGGAGACTCCTCGAAGGTGTTGTGTGATGGTGAGCTGCTGTCACAAACCCCGTTTATCTCCTCTTGTGTGATTATGTCGTACATGCCATCATCTGGCTTCGAACCCTCCTCTAACGCTGCACAAAGTCAAAGCAGCAGTTATTTAACATGCCCCAAATATGTTTTTATTAAACAACGAGTATCAGAACAGAGGGCAGAAAGATCAACCCACTCAAGTTCATTTCCAAGACAACTTGGAATACACAAGACTCCACAAACATAATTTAAGCATTGGATGTGTTAACCCAGGAAGTCATTTCCATCTTATGCATTTAATCTTTCATACAACCTGGAAAACAGAGCAACAGCACCATCCTCCAAGCTGAGCTAACATCTGGCCTTACCCTTCCCTTACCTGAGACATGGGACATGGGTCTAAAGGGAGAGGACTGGCTGCTGGGGGTGCTGGGTGGGCTGGCAACAGCCTGGTGGTCTGGAAAGGTGCCACAGTCCCTACAGCATCGCTCCTGCTTTCCTGCAGTTGTGGCCCTAGAAGCAGTGGTGCTGCAGGAGTAACAGAAGGTGCGACCACACACCCTAGGAAGGCAATGTCACAGTTTTAGCATGATGTTTTCCCCATGGTTTCCAGTATATCCTCTCCTTTATTTCTTCACTCAACTCATCGCTGAAGACTCTTCCAATTATATATCAGTGTAGGATCTCCCTTTGTCCATCACTTTTTCTCACCTGACCGCACTCCTTAGCACTATGTGACACAAGAGAAGCATCTTTAGGACTTTGCCAAACAAACCATACTATTATTACGCTTGTGTAACTGACATCTTCGCCCAAGGCGCCTTACAGGAACAGGTTTATTTAAGGCCTAAAGTGCTGACAAGGTATAACAGTCAGCTGATGACAGCAGGATGATGCAGCAAGTAGTGCTGGTGCCTCAGTGTGAAAAAGGTTAAAATTTGACTCAGCCTGTGCAGAACTTGCAAGTTCTCCCCATGTTCATGTGGGTTTCTTTCCAGAATCCAAAGACAATGTTTTAGATGAACTGTTGACTCTAAATCACTACTACTGTGTGTATGTGTAACGGAATGAGCGTGTTACATTTCTCTGCTGTATAAATGTGTGGATGATTGTAAGAAGTTAATGTAGTTGTAAGCCACCTCCACCAATGGTGTCCAACTAAATGCTAGTTAATAATTATTGTCCATTGTGTTGGAGAAAAGCATTTGCCAAATAAATGTAAAAAAAAAAACTACAATAAGAATCATTCTAAACATTTTAAACATACATGTATTCTTATCTAGTGGTCAAACACGACAGCATTTGTTGATGATGCAAAAGAGTGAAAAGACAAAACAAATAAATAAGGTAATGAATTACAGTAATGAATTACAGTGATACAAACCATCTAGCAACTACAGTGGGGAAAAGAGGAAGGAAGTGGGAAAATGTTCATGACTGGTCTCCTGGGACACTTCACATTAAGTTAAACCCCCACTCTGGCCGCGGCTAGACGATCAAGACAGGCTTTTGTATTTTATGTGAGAGAAAGCCCACCTGCAGGGGTGTCGACGCAGCCACCAGCTGAACTGGCCCTGGCACGCCAAACAGTGGCTAGCGTCCCTCTCCGTCAGCTCTTCACACCGCTGCTTCTGCTGGAACTCCAGCGCATCCCACTTCTGCCACAGTGCATCCTTTTCCCTGTTGTGGTGGAAGGATGAATCGTGTTTATACACGGCTACGGTGAGAGGCGCAAGGAACAACAGGATATCACCGATTGATAGACAGGTAGACACAGTGCTGTCAAGTACTTGGCCTTTTCTAACGTTCCCTGTTTTTGCTGCTTTTTCAAATTAAACGTGATCCAATCTTTTTGTCAGTTCTAGCAATATGTGAATGGAGCCTGAGAGAATAAAATTGCAATAGTACAGTCATCCCCCAAGATACAGCTGTTTGAGTTACAAGAATCTGACTTTACAATGATATATAAAGTGATTAATAACTACTTTTTATTCACGGTGATTTAAGATGACAGATGACACTGCACTCCCTACAGACATTCATACAATGATACAGTGGAGCACTGTAAGAGATACACACTACCAGCAATTCAGTCACCAGTCCATCTGAAATATATGCTTAGACTGTGAGAAGAAACATGCCAACGTGAAGATGCTGGGTGCGATTTATTCACAGGGACCATTGTATGTGTATAGTTAGTCTGTGCATATTGGGTTTTTAAAGTTAATTCTTCATAAGTAATTATAAACACGCTTTCTTTTTTTATTCAATTTCTGAACAGCATTAGCTCACAGCAGCATACAGAGACAGAACACCGAGGGATTCAAAACATATCCACTCACACAGACAGGTCAGATGGTTACAGTGCATTACAGTTATGATCACACAGCCCTCTCCAGTAAATTCCGGAAGAGTGTCCCTGCATTTCAAAACTGCTTTAAATCATCATTCAGATAAATGTTAATTTCTCAACTAGGAGAAAATTAAACACTTTAGACAACTATGTATTTACAGAGGGAATGTCGGGTGTCAACCAAAACATAAAGTTAATTTCCTTGTCAAGTGTGTCAGTGGTCAGCGTTAACATCCGCTCCATGACTTCATCAGAAAGTGAATTTGGGTTGTAGCTTATCAGGAAAAACAGACAGGAACCGATGAAACTTATCTTGAAGGTCTCTTGAATGGTTGAGCAAACTTCCTTCTTGTGAGCTTGTATCTTACGGCATTCTTAGAACTGATGCATCAAGGTGCCTGGATTGGTTTTACGTTTTACTTTTAAAAGATGCCCCTGGGAATATGCTATGAAAACGCACAGGGGAAAGGCAGATTCTTGTGAATGAGCTTGAATTGTATGTAATATGTACAAAAAAGCTGAATTACGAGTGAGCCAGTCACACAATACTGTAAAGTAGCAAATAAAGGAAACCTGCCTTTCAATGTAATATTAAATACTGGCATAATTGTGGTATTTGGTAATATTTTAGCCTAAATGAGACGATTACATTTGAAGCTCTGGAATGCACAAAAATTTTTACCATTGAAACTAATCGCAATAGTGACAGAATGATGCGTATTCACGTTATTGGGGGGTTTCTCAGGCATGCGCTAACGTTGTAAGGTGTGAAAAGACTTGCTGTTTTTGTGTCATTTCCTTGCTGAGGAAAATAATGAAACGCTCAACCTATAGATCCCAGAGGAAATTTGAACAATTGCACATAGTTCATGCCTGAACTGCAGTAACCAAAAAGTTCAAAGGAAAGTGTGCTGTGTAACATAACTTTTTCAACAATTGCTTCACTGATGGCTTGTTTTACACTTATTTCACCACCATTTCTGGTGCGGAACGGATTCAGGAGAAGTTGTGATGAATTACCTAGTCAGAAAATATTCACTGAAGGCTTACTACAGGCTTTAAAAAAAAGCCTAAAACTGTGGTAATCTGTTAATCCATACTATATGTTAAGATTGTCATTACATTACAATCATTTTTTTGTGTTTTATGTTTTAAGAGGGCAAAATAGATCCATTCTGTCAGTGGCTGATAAACTAATTAGCAAAACCACTTGTAAAGTGCAAAGACTCTTTCCTTAATTCTGTTCCAAAAATGCACAGCAAATAAAATACATGGAATTCAAGCCCTGTGTGCTGATCCGTGATTAAGGCACACAATATAATCTGTTATGTAAATACAAACAAGCAAAGAAAGAGGAAGTCACATTAAAAGATGTCAGGAACACAAATAAGTGAGCAACTCAATCCAATTCTTCAACACAGTACAGTCGCCATTTTATTTTCCGGTCTGCTTGTAAGGGAGCTCTGAGTGAGTTGGTAGCTGCTAAGATTCACATGGATAAATCAAACAGAAGCTTTAATGAAGGAACTGAATGAAATTTTGAAAAATGGTTCTCATGATGTGATGTTGGTGTTAGTCAGACACTAGTTTTTAGGTGAGCTGAGGAGCTCTACCAGTCAAATGGAAGCTTTCCAACTGGGTGTCCTTTATGGTATGAAGTGGAATGAGATTCCAAGTGTTTTATGGCTACCTTAGCGTCAGTCTATAACTACCAGTGAAGCAGAAGGAATTTCAGAAAAGAGCAATAGAGTGACACAAACCTCAGCTGCCACAACAATAAATAACGAACTCTTCTACACTGACTCAAGCGTTGTTATTAAACACAACGTTCCGCGCAGATACTGTTGCTGTACCTGATCAGCTCGATGAGTCGTTCCTCCAGGTTCTTCTTGGTTCTGTAAAGGTCATCAATCTCAGCTGACGTCTTCATGTCGCAGCTCTGCCTCTCGGCCGCAGCCTGGTCCAGCTGTTCCCCGAAGTCACGGCACATAATCTGCGCTGCAGCCAGTTCCCCCTCAGCCCTGATAGAGAGGGGAAGAATGCAGTTAGTCTTCTTTGCATTTCATTGTGTTTACTTGGAACCACCTGAGAAGTTTTACAAAAAACAGGTACTTCTTGTGAAATTTGTGACCCATACAAGATTTATGGGCCATATTTATAACGACAGCAACAAACTTCTCACCTGGTCAGCTTCTCATTCTGCTGTTGCAGCTTGTCATTCATTTGGCGAATTGTACCTTCACACTCCTCAATCTGCATTTTTTTCTCTTCTAGCAGCTTACAACACGTGCTGTTTTCAGTCTTTAAAAGAAACAAAGGTACTAAAAATATGTGCTCCACTTTGCATTTTTTTGAAGTTCTGCAGAACATAGAACATAATTTTGTGTGCTGCGCATGACCATCATTGTAAATATGAAGTCCAGTCACGTACAAATGGACTGTATTGTTTTCTGTAGTATTACATACACATTCTCAGTCTAGAGGAACAGCTCAGTAACTGCTTCAGAAATAGTCTGACGTGTCAAAGAAAGAGAGAGGATACTCATGTTAATGCTTCTCATTAGCATTCAGTGCTAAGAGGTTCATTAGTTAAGATGACAGTAACTGAAGTGGCTAATTTCCCTCGGTACAATTAACACTCTACTACGAAGGCAGCCACATAATGGTGTACCGTGTGGACTCAAGCATGAAATAGCTGTTAAAGAAGCTAAACCCGGCGCAGTTCATTAGCATCAAAATTTAAAGGATCGGTCGGCTTAGTGTAGAGCGAAAAGATCATTGCGCTCCACCTCACTGTTCGGACACTTTAAAAAGACCAACCTCAAGCTCTAACACCTTGACTTCCAGGCCGGAGACCTTATTGAGTTCGACCTTCAGTAGGAGTCTGGCGTCTTCCAGTTGTTCGTTCGTGCTCTGTGAGGAGGAACACAGTCATTTTTTCCTTTGTTATAGCAACTGCTCAAAAACCAAGGCATCTTGAGCAGAACAGTGGGGCTGAAACAAACCACATACCAGTTATTCAGTAATCAGGCATCTGACTAAACTCACAAAGATCAAAAGTAGACAATTCAGTGCAAGTGAATAAACCGCAGAGGCTTTGGGCTGAAAAGATTTCTGGACACATCACAATACTAAAGCAGTCTGCATGTTCTCCTCACATCTGAAAATATGTGAGTGAGTGAACAGCAGTTATTGAAAAAGGACTGATAACAGTGCCCATATTCTTGTAAATCACAGATTCCGAATCAGGTTACTACTGAAAATCTTGTAGTTTGTTCTGTGTAACAGGTTTTATAGATATTTTGTAGTGGAGTAAAATTTAAGTCGTACCTTCAGCTGGTTCTGGTAGCTTAAGGCCTCGCTGCTCATCTGAAACCTAATGGCATCGATCTCCTCTATTGCAGACTCCTGCAGACTCTTGACCCGTGTTTCTGCCTCCTCCAGCTTCCACTGAAGGCTTTGCGTTCGAGCCAGAAGGCTCTCTGACTTGTGCTGCTCATCCCGTAGGGTAGCATTCTCCTGCTCAAGGGCAAGGAGCCGCTCCGCGCTGTGTGCCAATTCTTCCTCCATCTCCTGAAGACGGGCAGACATATTGTCCAGCCTGTGCTGGGCATCGTCCTTCTCGGAGCTTAGGCTGCAGACGTGGATGCCTAGCTCAGCCATCTCCCTGTTGGCACGGTGGAGACACTCCTTAGTCTCAGCACTCTCCAGAGCCAGTAGCTTATTGCATCTCTTCAGTGAAACCAACTCCTCCCTTGCAAAGGCATTCTCCAGGGTTCTGGCTTCTGTCTCCTTCTCCAGGTCCTCCTCCTTATACTTCTGCTGCAGCAGCTCCTGCACATGTCGTTGGTTCAGCTCCTCCACCTGGCACTTCAGCTGTTCTACCAGGGCCTTCATCTCATCTCTTGAGGACTCCGTCACCTCCAGCTGGACCTGCACCTTCAGCTTCTCTTCTGTCAAGCCCTGTATCTTAGAGCGCAGGTCCACCACCTCATCCTGCAGCCTAGAAACCTCCTTCGCATTCAGGTCCAACTGGCCCTCTACCAGTCCAAGTTTTGATGAGCCTTCCTCCCCATCTTTCGCCAGTTTCCTCTCAAGCTCCTCCACCTGAACTTGTAGCTCCTCACACAATCGCTCCTTAATCTCCAGGAGGCTGTTCTTCTCTTCAAGCTGCTCCTGCAGAAGCATTGCGTTCTTTCTGGAAGCTACAAGGTTCCTCTGTAGCTCAGACATTTGGACAGTAACAGAGTGCAACTCTTCCTGTACTGAGGACAATGCCTCCTTCAGCGTGCCATGTTCCTCCTTCAGCTCGTGGTTTTCCTGCTCCAGTCTCCTAACCACCCCCTCGGTCACCTCCTTTTGAAGCATAGCTGTCTGAAGGCTCTCATCAAGAAGACTGTTCTCCTCTCTCAGCTGCCTTTCCCTTTCATCCACAACAAAAGCAGTATCACACACTTGGTCTCTCAGCTGCCTGTCTGACACTGGCAGGATAGTCATTTCCTTCTTGGTCTCGTTTCTCTTCACACTCTGGAGAAGCTTGTCATTGAGCTCCATCAGGCTGTTGCACTGTGTCTTGTACTCCTCCATTCTCCTAACCTGATCCTTTACATTGCCTTCTAGTTTTACAATGTTACTCCTAAAGTTCTCTTTCTCATCAACAAGCTTCTTTACATGCTTCTCTAACAACTGGATCTTCTCTGCATTTGTGTTGAGACTTTCTTCCTTGGCCTTAAGCTGCACTGTCATAGTGTGAAGCTTCCCTTCCATCTGCTCTTTCAGGGTGCTGTATCTTTGTTGGAGGTCTTCCTTTTCCTCCTCCATCCTTGTTTCTAGCACCTCCACTTCCCTCTCTCTTACCTCCAGTGTATTCTGCAGTTCCTGAAGCTGTGTCTGAAGGCTGTTGGAATCCTTCTCCTTCACTGTTAGCACCCGTTGTAGCTTCTCAACAGTGCTCTGCAGATCCTCCAATTGTGTGAGTACTGCTGAGCTGTTCTCCTTAGTAAAGGTACCATTCTCCATCTCCTTTAGTCTCAACTCCTCAGCCAGCTTCTCTGCCTCCCGCTTCCTCCCATCAGCCTCCCTTAGTGCCTCCAGTTTCTCCTTCTCTGCCTGACTGAGCTTATCCAGCAAGGCATGGATCTTCTGGGCTGAGTTGAAGTGACTGGCTGCCTGCTGGCCTTTTTCATCTAGCGCGCCATCCAGACGGGCAAGCAGTTCCATGTTTCTCCACTCTGCACTGCTCAGCTTGGCCTCCAGCTCACGCCCAGCCGTGGCCTCGGCTCGGAGGGCCTCCAGCTCCCGTGTGGCCGCCAACAGTCGCTCGGCTGTCTCCCGGTTGGCCAACTCCAGAGCCTCTTGCTTTTCTAGGGTCTTTTGATCAGGTCGGCACAGGCTCTGTGGCGAATGACCCTCCAGCTGGCCCTCCAAATCCCGCACTTGGCTTCGAAGGCCTGCTGCTTCTTCACTCAGCTGCTCCACCTGCTCTAGGAGCTCCTTACGCTTCAGCTCAGACTGATCGAGTTCTACACGCAGGTCTTCCACTGCGTTGCAGGAAGCTGTCTCATTGATATCCTTCAACAGGTTGGGGCCCAGGTCAGGGCTGCACAGGAACTCAGGGGCCTGTAGAGCAGGCAGAACACAATCAGAGGCCCAGCAGGGTGACATCCTACACAGAAGACACATCTAGCTTACAGTTGATGTTCATAATTGGAGGAGAAAGAGGTTAAGACTCAGCTTTCTGGTGGAAATATAAGGGCATATTGTCTGCATTTAGCAGCGTCACAAGGAAACAAAAGCTCTACCGATATATAAATACATGGTGAGGTAGTGCACCACAAACAATCTGGGTCTCAATATCAAGAAAACCAAGTAGTAGTTTTTTAACAACAGAAAATAAGAACCAACAAGCACAATTCTATTTACATCAACAGAGAAGAAGAATAAAGTGTCTGCAGTTTTAAGCTCCTAGTGCTCACGTCACAGAGGACTTCTCGTAGTCAGAGCAACAACATCAGTACCTACTGAGGAAGTTGAGAACCAATCTGTCCCCCAAGCTGCTTCTAACTTCTACTACTGTTATCACGGGCTACCATAATTGAAATCATGATTTACTGCATCATGCCATGACATAACAACTGCCCCAGCTCAGACTGGACTGCTCCAGTCAAATGCAGAAACACCACAGTAGTTATAAGACTCAAATCATATTATTATCTACCACCAAAGACAGATGTCAGCAGTTTAGCGATTAGCAAGGTCAACCAATACAGTGTGATAGACATGAATTGAAACCCATCTCCTGAGAGGCACGTACACATACGTATTCTAGACTGATGTAACACAAGCTCTGGGGACACTGCAGACAGGGAAGTAAAACTGTGTGATTACAGTTTTTTCCTATGACCTAATACTTAAAATCTTCTTATAACTTATATACCTATAACCCATACCTTAAAAGCCATTTATATCTTGTGTGATTCACATTTTCCATGTATCAGCTAGTGCTTGAGGGATACTGGAGTTAATTTCACAATTTAATTTCAGAAAACTTCACAGTTCTTAAGTTAGAAATATCAGGTTTAAAACTAGTATTTTTAACGAAACGCTGCCATCTAGAGGCAACTTGCATATATTTACAGTGACATCTGCTTAACCACAGGCATCTGGTGGAGTATTTATTCACACAGGACTCCTCTGGCAGTGCAATAAGACTGCACTTTGTCTAAAGGTTCCAGAGGGCAGAGCCTCAAATGAAAACAAAAACAAACCATTTATATTTGTGGCATGGCCCAGAAAAGTCAAATTCTATTACTACCCTCACCTGTGAATAGCTGCTCACCAGGCTGCTGATACTGGAGCTACGGCTGGGGGGTTTCCACAGGTGGGCTGACGATCCCAGTGTCCTCCTGTAAGCAGGGACAAAGACCCATCAGGCTCCTGTTTGCAGGACTGACCATGTTTCAAATCCCACCTCCCTTCACTTGGGAAGCAAATCAAAACACTGTTTTTCACTTAAAAGTTGGTCACTTGTTTGTAAACCTTTTGATAAGTTAACTGTAGGTTTTCTATTAATGCAATGTAAATCTTTAATTATTGCTTTAAAACACAGCAGGACTAATTGGTAAACAGACATAAACAAAAAAGCTTTTTCATTCTTTAAAAATCAGAATCGGTTGATATACACAGCAAATAGATGACAATATTAAGCAGGGCTCCTCTCCTAACACACAGTTTATCAAAACCAACTAAGTTGTAATATATTCTTAGACATCAAACAGGCAAAGGGCACAAATGTGAGCAACTGCTGCAAAACAGCAAAAATTTTCAATGCAAAAAACATCTGGAGGGCATGATAATGTCACCACTGCATGTGACTGTAGGGACCAAGTTGACTGGTTCTTTGAGATACAGAATTCAGGCTTTTAAATTGCAAAATTTTGTGACTATTTAGTGAATATTTCCAACTTGCCACCACAGACTCAGGAACATTGACTCCACTGAAGCGCTCAATGACACTACAGCTGTCTTCATAAGGGCCCAGAAGGACAGCCTCATCTAGACAGCACCCACAGGCTTTATTCCTATGTAGACTTTGCTCACTAGGGCATTCAGAGGTTTTAACATTTGTAACTATTATCCTTATTGATGTTCTTGATTAGTCTTGATGGAACAAAAATTAAATAACTGACAAAGTTAGTTTCAACACTTTGTGGAAAAACAACAGCAATATCCAGAGGTCACTGAGCATACGATGTGCATCAAGAAGGCTGTGAATCTCTGTTCCATCATTTTTCCTTTATATTTATGTAGTTCACATTCTCTTCTGGTGTTATATACAGCTCCCAAAAATGGATTACATTCTAACAGCAGAATACTGTCCTTATGACGGTTGTACACATCACATTGACTCCACTGATGTTTTATGCATTGATGAGTTAAAAGCTGCAGAGAACTAGATCCCCACCAAGTGAAAAAGGAAGTCACAGCCTCTGACCATACAGAACATTGCTAAGAAACATAAACGTATTTGCTACAAATTTAAAGGGAAATGAGGAATTGGTTTACAGTGCAAAATGCAGGGAGTCCATCATAAAAGTGCCCTTAAAACCAAACCCTTCCTCTTTCAGCCTGACTACTGTCAATGTGTATGTCCCATAAAAAAACATATAAAATTCAATTTTTTTTTAATTAGCTCTCAATTTGGGTTATAATGGAGGCAAGAATTTATGCTTGAAAAAGCAACGCATCGGTGTTTGGTCATCTGCAAAATGCCATCAACTAAACATACTGACTGAAAAATGCACATGCATCCAACTTCAGCAATCTTGTCTTCTTACACAACCCTAAGATCAAATCCTTAACCTTTAAATAAATGAAAAATCAACTTAAATTAAAAGTAAAAACTTTTTTTGTTCAGTCTCTGGAAATGTTCATGAGGCAGGTTTCCCAACAAAAAGTCCTGTGCTACTGTTTCACAGTGCCAAATGTGCCTGTACCTGGCAAACGTGGGCCAGGCTGAATCCAGGTCATATCCCCTGGATGCCACATCAAACTGGACCTCGTTCAGTTCATACAGGTGACTGATGATGTCCACATTCAGGTGGGACTTCAGGAAAGGACTGCGAGCGTAGTACCAGTCACTGTGTGCAGACAAAACAATGAAACAAGGGCTGTGAATACAGGGTCCCGCAGACACACACCAACAAGCACATGCAAACTGAAGAATCAGTGGGAAAATTCTGCCTTATTTACATTACTATTAGTATCAAATTACAGAAGCTTAAAACCACTGGACAGTTTCTGGGGTATAAAGTCAACTCCTGAGTAAACAGATTTCACAGTATTCCACATCCCAAACCCAGAATGACACCTCCTTGGTAAAACAAGGAAATGATACAACACACTATAGTTAGAGAAGTAAACTCTGTTATGAGGAAGAGACACAATGTCTATAGAGAAACTGAACTTATTTCCTTTAAATCTTCTAATGCCAAAAGAGGTGTATCAACATCAAAAAGTTTTTTTCGTTTTAATTTTAATACAAAATAACAAACAGCTACAAAGAAAAACAATAAGTACCACTGTCCAAAAATTATGTAGTTCCTACGAGTTGTTATCCAGATTAAATAATTTATATATATATATATATATATATATATATATATATATATATATATATATATATATATATATATATAAAATTTTTTGAATTCCCCATATCTCTAACTATATTAGCATCAAAAGTGATCATTTTAATTGGAAGCTTAGGTTTAAACAATAAAAAACTTTACCTATATGTAATCTTTTAACAATAACAATCCCAGTAATACAGCTGTCGTACTGTGTGCAACAACTCGAACTAGAACACATGACGCAGTGTGGTGGAAAACAGAAAAAAGAGAAAGGTACTGAAAGGAAGAAGAGGAACTAAAAGAGTTGAACGAGAAGAGAAGATGTCAGACAAACATATAACCCAAACTGCAGTATCAGAATAAAAACTCTCAGCACCCACAATAAGTGAAACAGAAAGCACAAAACCCTCTAAACAATAAGAAAAAGACAGTAACGTTCGCAACAGAGTAAAGCGACATGAAAAGAATGAAAAATTTAACAAAAAGTCAGTTGTATGAACCATTCTCAGCCATCAGCTGTTCATATCAGCCAAAAAAGATTTTCCCTTGTATGAAAGCTCTGACAACCTCATCAAGATCATGCACGCTACCAGTAAACTGGCATGGCTGGCGACAAAACAGGCAGGCAGAAACCGTACTTATTTTTCTGTGTCAAAAACAAGCAATGCATCTAGGGTAACTTTCTGTGCTTGTACATGCTCAGCTGGACTTTTCTCTTTGGACTCTGGTTCTTTTCCCTTTCTGAGAGTTTGCCGCAGCAACAAAAAATTGGATAACCCTTGTTGTCTTTGGAATGAGGCATCAAATCCTATCAACTGTTCAAATCATATAAAGGGACTGAAGGTATAAATGCTGTGAGTCTCTGGAGGGGCGGCTAATTTTTTACGGCCGTCTTGAAAAACAGCCACATGACCATTCACAAATGGAACATTTTTAATAAATTTTTAAAAACACATGAAGATGGCAAAGGGCAAACGTCTGACCACTTGTGCAAGCTGATAATTGAATGGACATTGTGCATTTTCACTCTCACTTCTCTGATAATGTCAACTAAAGTTGTCTGAATTTTTCTCAACTTTGCAGCTTCTCATTACATTCCCCATGGTCCACATGAAAGTTCAAGAGCAGTTACCTGTTGTATTGTCTGATAAAACAATATGGTTCTTCTTCTTGTCTTACCTAGTGACCCCCTGGTTCATCAGACACTGCTGCAGCGTGTCGGCCAGGCGCTGGTGTACCAGAGAATAGCGGATGAAGGCTCGGCCTTTCCCCAGAGAGGTCTTCAACTGGAAAATAAGAAACAGGCTTGCGTTATGTTGTGGTTTTACATGTGCCCACTTGACTCCATGGATGTCACAGCAGAACCGCTTACCTCACTGGAACCAATGTGATGTACCAAGGTCTGAACCACACTTGCAACCACATGACACTTGGTTTGATATCTAGCTAGGCCAGCACTCTGTACCTCTGAACAAATTACTGAAGCAAAAAACATCTAGATCTTTCCAGATTTCTGTATTTTGGTGGGTGTTATAAAAATACATTGAAATTAATTACAAGAAAAAAATGTGTTCTAGTATTTATACCTTTATAATTATTCTGATTTTATACTGTGATATGGAGGGTATGTCTGGTTTTGGGAGTGACCAGGCATGAGATGGGTATGACTAGAATCGCAGTGTTTTATTAAAAATAAAAAAACAAGTAGTGGAAAAAACACCTTAAAAAAAAAAAAGAATAACTACCGGCCCTATTTCAGCAGTGCGATTACACCTTCAATTTGCTCTCTGGTTCGTTATTTATTTTATAACATGTTTTATCTCAAAGTTTAGTTCATATGAAAATAGCTATATTTCCATTTCCCAGCTGTTTAATTAAAACAGTAAAAGTCATAGGACCTCATAGGAAAGGTGTTTCCCGTAGTTGCAGAGTTATGAACTAGGTGCCGATATCAGCAGTGATCTGCTCCCTATCCCTGATGTTAGCTGGGGAAATTACTATTTCTCACCTAAAATTTATCATTTAAGGAGTCTAATGATAAAAAAGTAGTGTCATAGGTTGTGCTATAAGAAAAGCTCCTCCGACATGTGACAGAGGGAATAGAGAAAGGATGAGCTTTAAGGCGGCTTGGGAAGGCCAGGTGGCCAAGGTTCCTGAGATCAAGAACACCAGATCACACAGGATTACCATGCCACACTGACGCATATGGCAAGAGAAGTTGCTTCTGTGGAAAATCATCAGTGGGCAGCACACTGTAGCTGTCAATATGGTTTTCTGTAAAGTAAAATCCTCTTTTTATCAGTGGAGGAACAAAAACACATTTGACAGGAAACAACAAATTTCACAGGTCATAAGAAATAATGCCTCTCTGCACAGCTCTGAGGCGATAACATCTAATGTTACTCTCGTATTTAGTTACTGTAATTCTGAAACTGCTTCATGCTCAACTGCGTAAAGATGTACAGAATCATGAATTACCAGAAAAATTCAGGATAATAGATTAAACACTAAAATAAGTATAAAATGAAGCAAACAAGAAGAAACAGTTAAGAAGGTAAAAAAGATGAGATAAGCTGTGTAATACTTATCCAAGTACAAATATTACACTTTTCTATATTTGTTTGGACAAATGTGTGAAAATGTGTTCATAATAAAAACTTTTTAAAAAAATCAACTATTTCACATTTTACTCTGGGTACTGCTGCTCTCTGGACAGATCACCTGCAACCAGGAACCAACAACTGCCTACAACCACCACCGTGGTCTGGCTGGGAGCCGACAACTGTCAGCATTGGATTAGCAACCAAAAGCCTGGAGAACTGGTCCCTTGCAGACATACACATCCAGCTGGTCTCTGGTCACTACAATATAATGGCCATTTTACAAAATAGCACCTGATAAAAATAAATTAAACTGAACTGCACATCTTTTTGGTGTTTACTAAGTAGCTAAAATACAAGGTCCATTATCGTATGTACTGAAATTCGACACACTCCTGAACCTGTCTCTCATTTCTGTAGGAGTGTCAATAAGGTAAGGGTTACCAAGTCTCACTGTTGCTTTTTTCCTAATTGCTTCAGATTTCAAATCTCCTTCAGTAGGGGAGGGACATCAAAATAGGTGAGTGCTTCAAAGCTTACAGAAGAAGTTTTCTCTGCCTTATTGGGCCTGCAAACTCCCTGCCCCTGCATCCCACTTCACATCTGCACCTGCTACCCCAATACAGAGTGCCAATTTGTACCTTAACCGCTGTCCACACCTTATCCTAGCCCTTCAGAATGCTCGCCTTGCTATTAATGTCATACTACTATTTTCTGAATAATTGAAAACATCCAAAACAGACAAAAAGCAGGGTATTTTCACCAGGAAATGAAACCATTCTCTGTCACTGCCAGTTTCCTCACAGTTTTATTTAGTTCTACATGCTTAAAACATTTAGCAAATATACAGTTGATCAATTAACACCTTCATCTCCTTTAACACAAAGTTACAGAATATGTTTCAATAGTGTTAATACCTATTATACCTCGGATACCCTGATAAAATATCACCCAGGACACTGGTACACGTGGCTGTTTTTGTAGCGGTAGAAAATGTTACCATTTACCCACATGCAAAATGTCTGTCAAAGCAGTTGCTTTTTAAGAAAACATACACAATTACAGCCTGAGGATGGGGTACGCTGAACCACTTACAAAATGGCAGAGTAGTCATACACAACAAAAGCAAACATGTGAAACTCACCACTGAGGCTGGCTTTCCGACAGCTCAAATTTATGTCCCTGGAAAGTGACGGATCATAACTCATCGTCACAACTGCACCTTACCGCTAAGAAAAATCCTTGGGTAGAACAACTGCCTTTACAAAGAAACCACGAGAGCTCCAGGGACAGCAAAGGAACACGTTTCAATTTGTAAAACACATACCACTCTGCACAGCCAGCACGTACACTCCAGACCTGCTTACCTCGGGAATGGACTTAACATAGCGGATCCCGTCATTAGCACCCTTCATCTTGGCCAGGCAGTCGCAGAAATAATCCCAGTAGTCTCTTCTCGTGCCCAGCAAAGTCCTTTTCTCCTTCTGGTCAAACTTGAACATAAAGCAAAGCAAGTCCTCAAAAAGATCTCTCAAAATTCTCTTAACTTGTGGAAAGCACAAAGAGGACTTGAAAACATGGAAAGAATATCCAGCCATGTAAAGATTTATTATTTTCACTATAACTTACATTTCCTAATTTTTAAAAACAATTTCCCTTGGTCCTATTTAGTATCAGAAACATTAAATAAATAATATTGAATGAAAAATCAATTAGACAAATGTAGCAATGTGTAAAAATATACACTCAATGGTCACTTTATTAGGCATACCTGTGTGTTCAATCCTACAGTCTAGGCCACTGTGCCCACTCCAACAGTCAGTAACTGTTTAACTGAACATTAGATCATATGTGTTCCACATTATAAGTTGGATAATATTTAATGCCTGTATCTCAGAAACAGAAATTCTACTGGAGTTTTGTGAAAGAATGTAGTGAAAAACAAATGTACCAAGTGATCAGCAGTACTGCAGACAAAAGTACATTGCTGATGAGAGGGCAGGTGAGAATGGCATGACTCATGCAGGCTAAGAGGTGGACCACAAGCAAGCAATGGCTCAATATAACAGCAGTTGTGTTTAAAAGATGACATCTACAGCAGCAAAAGGCCACTCATTTTGTACAACTCAGAACAAAAAGATGAGACTCCAGTCGGCATGAAATTTGAAGGAAAAAAAAATCCCTCGGTGGAACCACCCTGGCTGTTGTCAGTAGTACAGCCCGGCAGTTGTGTAATTGTGGCAAGAAAACATTTTCAACACCAAGTAGACCTTTGACTACTAACTGAGTATTGTCTGCACATCACAGCTGACCTAAACATTATTACTGACCAGGGACATTTATTCCTGGCCAATGTATACTCTTAAAAATGGATACTTCCAGCCCTAGGATGAAGTGGAATGTAATACATATTCTACCAAAAAATTTGCAGAACACCTGTGGAATATGACCCCCACCTTGCTGCATCTACATTGTTCTGAAGGGAAATTGAGTTCTATCTGGTACCGGCTATGTCTACCTAATAAAGTGGCCGGTGAATATATATCCTGCATATATGTTTTGTATATTTTGTTTAAAGTTCTAGATTCAAGACTTAATATCCCCCTACCTGCAGCAGGTACTCCAGCTTGGAGGAAAATTTATGGAGGCCAGGGCTGTCATCTGTGATGGGCTCCCCAGTTTCCTTGTACTCCATGCTCAGCTCAGCCACAGCCTCTTCAGTGAGAGGCACCATACACAGGGAGGACCACAAAAACTCATACACCAACATACATATACAGGACACACTTGTTCACATGTTTGCAAACACCATCTGCCCAAATCTGCTTTTTTACAAGGGGCAGCAGGCAGCTGTGGCCTTGTAATAAAAAGACCCAGACGCTTTGAACAAGGTACTTTCCCTGAACTGAATCAGTAAAAATTACCAAGCTGTAAAAATGCATAAATCATTTTAAGTCACTGGACTTTGGAGAAAACTACCAGATAAATTAACTAAATGACAATGAAAAATAACTAATTTGTCTATTCAATTAATAAAATTTCCCCTTGAACTTGACAGTAAAAGAGCACCTACGCCATAAATGGCAATTCAATATGAAAACCTAACATTATTAAAATTACATAATCATTATTCCGATTATGACTCAGGGCCACTCATAATGAATGCACCTTTAGCCCCTGCAAACAGTAAAATGCGAGAAATGGACTTTTTCTGCCTGCTACAGTGTGCCTTTCAGCAAAGCGAGGACTACATCACCCTTTACAATCAAAGCAAAACAAGTAGCACCCCTGCATATATACATATATATATATATGTGTGTGTGTGTGTGTGTGTGTGTGAGTAGCAGCACATGCAAACATCTCACACAATCTCTCACTATATTTCAGCTCATCTACATGCACAAACAGAAACACACCCACAGAAATCCTACACTCTCCTCACATACACACAAACACACACAACCTGTATCATACTAATAGACACATATTATTGTACACAGACTCCTGACGAAACAGCAGTCCTCAGATTTCTTGCACTCGCATACAGGTACACAGAGAGAATTTACCCTGCAGGTCACGGATGATCCTGTGCAGCTGGCTCTCCCCTACCGACATGGTAGCCATGGTGCTGCTCAGGGGCTCATGGGCAGGGCGGCAGACTGCTGAGTCAGTACAACACAGGCTTTTAGAGGCAATCTTCACAGGGCTGCTACACATGCACATCACATCTATTCATAACCCACAAGCAGAGCTGAAAAATGGGACACCTGCCAAAAGATAGACACCTCTAATGGAAGGCAGGGTGAACAGCTCTAGTTTACTATTCACAGACCTTTTCCCTTGTTGTCACTGCTTCAGGTCTTCTCAGGTTCAAAACTGTATTGCTTTCTTTTATTTACCACCAAAAACGTGTGCATACCCGTAAATTAAAATTTGAGGAACATAAATGAGATGCCATGTTTTTTTCTTAACTACAGGTTAGTAGGCATATGGCCCCTCCGTGAGATGAAGTTCCCTAGAAGGAACATTCACGTAGTAAATCTAGAAGACAAGCTCTGGTGAGCCGTCCCAAAATTCCTTGGCCCGCCAATTCAGCAGGCAGTTTTGGGTTTTACAGCAAAGTTCCACCACAACCATGCAAATCTGCAAAGCAAGGTCATGAAACATAATCACATAGGATGTCACACATAACTAAAGATACCCAGGATATTATGTAATTCAATACTTAAAAATGACATTCATAATATAACAATAGAAAACAACACAAGTCTGCTTTTAGAAACATGTCATCTGCTGAGGTTTCTACAAACTTCTGGCTGACAGGTGAAGCTGAAGATTTGCTGAAAGCATCTGGCCTTTCCATGAATTTAATGCTTTGCTTTAATGATTTCACGATTACAAGCTTCCACTAACAATGCTTTCCTTGTGCCGAGCTGTAAGTGAGCCTGACCGTGGCGGAGCAGGTCTGCCACCGTTAAATGTCTTCAGGAAAACATAGTCATTCCAAGCAGTTCATAACAGTTATTGTGATACTCCTTTTTGTGTAAAGTGGATCCATTCAAAAGGGGGGCTTTTTAAAGAGTTAATTATGAGAAAGACTGAAGCTGATGTTGGTGGTTTTTGTGGATTACAGGTCTAAAAAGTTCAATTTATAGTCCAATAGTTCAGTTTTAAAGTCTGTTCCTTTTCTTTCACTTGTTTCGGCACTTTAATAAACACCTTTGGCACAAACTGTTGGCCAAGAGCTGTTGCAACTTATCAACGGAAGGAAGCACGCTCACACTTCACCCAGAAGCAAGGTGTGATATGGCCCATATGCACACAAAAAGTCAAATAAACACAAGTAAAATTAGCGTAACACAACATTTACATGTCCTTTAAGCTAATTAAGTTTAAATGAATATTGTCATGCGTTTTATAGTTTTGATAACTATACTAATTATTTTACTTGCTTTTCAGTAAACAGTTGTTATGAATTTATTTTGAAACTTCTGAAATGAGTACTACTGCTTTTCAGCAAATCACAGGATGGTCTACTCATTTCTGTCCATTCAAGAACTAAACGTTCTCATACATTCTCCTTCACATTTTCGGCAGTGCTGCACGTCGGCTTTAAAAGTGTAGGGCAGGCCTGTCTGCACAAAATTCATGCAAAACACATATGCTGGAATAGAATGACCATAAGGGTCAATTAAACTGGGCATTGTGGAAAGAAGCACATTACTTTCATGTTTTACCCCCACGCATGTTTGCAATGTGCAGCGAGGGACTGATGAACGATAAGCCCTGCTTGTGTGTAAGCTGGAAGCCCACAGGTGGGAGAGTCCCACAGGTTCACACAGATGTGAGAAAAAGAGTGTGAAAAACAGAGAAAGAAAGTGTCACACACAGTACACATGCTCTTCATCACCTGGCTGCAGTACACTTGACTATATGATCACCCTTTCTATGTCAGATGGTTTACAGTCAAACCACCTTTGTGAGACCACAGTCAAACAACTGTATGTCTAGAAGTAGCTAAACCACATGCTGCCTAGTAAGCTACACCATCAATGAGAAACTATACAGATGGGCCACTGGGTTGCTGGATTAAGTAATTATTACTAAAGAACTAGTTAATCAATTAAATCTTTATAACCTGTAACACCTGCACGACCTGTTTATAATCTGTTAACCAGACAAAAACCTGCTTCACAGGCCATGGTACTGGGATAGGCTCCTGACTGCATGGGCCCTGCATTGGACAGAGGCTTGTGAAGAAAATCTGAGATTCACGCTGATTTCTGTTACTCGAAGCAGGGTCACTCTCCCTAAAAAAACGTAAATCTAAGTCGTATCATCAACTGCTAAACTTCTTTTCAAGATAGTACCTACTTTGGTTTAACTTTCTTGTTTTGAAAAACACTCCGGTGATTTCATGGCTTTAAACGCCCCACACATTGGGGATTTAGTTTCCCAAATGTAAAATTTCCTCGTCCGTTTCAAAATATTACGTCGCATGAGTTAGTTTACCTGTAAAACCACATTTATTACAGGCAATATATTGTGCTTCCTTGAGATATGTGCAATTTTTACAAGCCACCCACGTCGCTTTTGACAGTTCCGACTCGTGAAGCTAACTGGCTAACTAGCTTACACCTGCTGCTTACGAATACCTTTGATGCTGGACTTTATCGGCAAAATACGTCAACAGATGTAACATAAACGTAGGAAACATTTGTTTTTATGTGTAAACAAATATAAACTTTGACATGACAAGTAAGGAAACAAACTTTCACACATACTTTTAAAGGCAGATGCTCTCCTGCAGTTGAATAAGTCATTAAGCACGAGAACTGCAACGGCGGGGATAACGGTTGACTGACAGCTGCCTCACCCAATTAAATCGAAAGAAATTGACTCAAGAGCGGTTGTGTACGCAATCGTGTTCGGTTGTCCAGCAGTGTCACGAGATGAAATGACCGCATACTTCAGGATAACTAATCCGGTTATGGACTTTTTTTATATAAAAATTTTTTGAATTTATACAGTGAAGACCCTTGTAGTGGAACGATTTAAAATTAATATACAGTAGTTTTTATTTTTTTGAAAAAAAGTAACCCTAAAACTGTTCAACATCATGTATTGTGGTTAAAAAAGTTCTAAGACAGAATTGCAAAATTTCTATTTAAAAAGCATTTAAAAGGAGGACGTAGGTTAAGGGAAGTGGTAAAGGAATTGTCAGAGGTAGCTGAGAGGGGTAGTCAGTGGCTATGGTTGAGGAGAGCTAGAATGGGGGAAGGTGAGGTAGTATAGTTAGGTGAGGACCTGTCACCTAGTAAGCTTGGAGGGGGGTGGGTCTGGGACGCCAGGCCCCACTGCTGAGCCATCCGGAGGTGTCGTTGGCCTAAGTCAGCAAAACGCCAATGAAAGATGGTGCCTACCTGATGACCCCGGTGAAGAGCTTACAGTGGTGTGTTGGGGGGGGGTATGGTAGGGCTTTATGCTACATCCCAGGCTGCAGGATATCTGTCAATTTATCCTGTATATTTGTAATTACGGTGTTAATATCAGGGTAAAAGGAATTTATTTAACAGTAAATTCTACTCCCTTTGAAATTAACAAAAAAACCATCATTTGTAATTGATGTTATTATAATTGCGTCATTGANGGTGTTAATATCAGGGTAAAAGGAATTTATTTAACAGTAAATTCTACTCCCTTTGAAATTAACAAAAAAACCATCATTTGTAATTGATGTTATTATAATTGCGTCATTGAAATCACAAAGAAAAATGGTCTGGGATAAATGTTGTATTTAAACCTTGCCGAGCCCTGGGCTTCCTTCCACGGTTTACAGAGCATTGCATGATGGGAGCCACAATTCCACCAGACATTACAATATTTGTGCATAGTGAAACATAAATCAGTGGCAGTGTTGCTGAATATATGTACTCTTGTTTGTATTTTATTCTGTATTGTTGTTTACATGCAAAAAAATCACCTTTAGACAGAATTGTAGGCTGTTAGACAAAATAAAGATTAATTGCAGTTTAACTGCAAGTAATATAGTATTTCTGTTTACGATTACGTCCTTGATGCGTATGATGATTAAAGAGAGTTATATGACACTATCCAAGTAGCCCCATTTTTTCTGACGTTTAAATTTGTTTAAAAAACATTAAGTGCTATTTTAAAATTAATGTCCTGTTATATTGAAAAATGGGAGTGAAAATCCCATAGAGTGTTATTTTCTAAATGTTTTATCACAAAACAAGGCACAGATGCAATATATATATTTCACTGCATAAAAATATATATATATACATATGTATACCACGTAGGCTTGAAACATACTGCCACATACTATAAAATATGAAAATATGGATTACAGCACCACATAGTATAAAGGAAATGTGTTGCAGTTTGTTAAAATAGGAACTATAATGTAAGTCTGGACAAATATTTCACCCAGTAAGTGTAAATTAGTTTTGGTTTAAAATTTTATTACATAATGTCATTTGTTGTAAACATTAATGTAATGTCTTCAGTTCAGTGTTCCAGACTATTATAAGTCTCAAGTTTTTTAAAAAAGTTAAGCTGCTTCTACATTGAAGATAGTAACATCTTAAGATGTCATATGTGAACAGAACAAGAATCAAGGATGTAATTGAAATGACCACTGGGAGGTATTTGAAAACATACTAGTAATTAAATAATCTTTTTTACCCATCCGGATTGAAGTAGCAATGCTACATATGGCTGCTTCCTCAATAACCGTTTTCAAATAGGTACTACATCCTTAAACACACTGCTTTGATTTACTTTTCAAGATGTATTTTCAGACCAGAGTTTTGGTTCTGCTTGAACCTTTGTTCTCAGGTACGAAGCTTTCCTACTGTAAACCACACCTCCTCTCAAGATATTGAAAAAGTAGACAACAAGTAAAGGTGATTTTCATAAGCTGTTGCACAATCTGCAGAGAAGCCTCTTTGAATCTTAATGACCTTGAGAAATGTAGGAATAAATGATCATATTAGCATACATTATTTAGAAGAAAAAAATGTTAGCTTGATTATTAATGGTTAATAGTTTAAATTTATTTCTCTTTTCATGTTTATATCAGATTACATAAGCATTCTGTTTGTTTTTACACATTTTTAGTGTTTTTGTAGTGTTGTTTAATTCATTTAGTCTCTGATATTGATGCAGAGGAAGTCTGTTGTGATTTTTATTCTTTCTTTCCTGTTAAAATTCACTTTTTTGAAAACTGTTTTCCAGAATGACTGCCATTTGGGAAGATCCTGAAACAAACAGCTCTTACGATTATGACGAAGACTATGGTGATGAGATTTGCAGAAAGACAGAAATTATCAGATTTGGTGCCATCTTAACACCAGTATTTTTCTGGATTGTAATCATGATGAGCCTTTTTGGAAACACCCTAGTTTTGGTGATCCTGATGAAGTATGAAAATCTTAAATCCCTCACCAATATTTTCATCTTCAACCTGGCTCTGTCTGACTTGATTTTCACCTTTGGACTCCCGTTCTGGGCCTCCTACCACATATCTGGATGGACGTTTGGAGTCGTGACCTGCAAGGCTGTAAATTTCGTCTTCTATGCTGGGTTCTACAGCAGTATAATGTTCCTGACCTTGATGACCATCCATCGCTGCCTGGCTGTTGTCCGTCCGCTGTCTGACCTTGGCTCAACGAGATTTTGTTATGGTTTCGCCTCGTCCGCCATCATTTGGACTGTGAGTTTCTTAGCAGCAGCGCCAGCACTTGTATTTGTCACAGTGCAGAAGATTCATGAGGCAGCTTACTGTGAATATGCAGACAGACACTGGAAAATGGGTTCAATCTACCAACAAAATGTGTTCTTCTTACTTTCACTGTCAGTTATCAGTTTCTGCTACATTGTAATCCTTTGCAAGCTACTTCGATCAAGGTCACATACAAGGTACAGAACAGTAAAACTAATCTTTACTATTGTGGTTGTATTTTTCCTTGGCTGGGGGCCGTACAATGTTGTCATCTTTCTGAAATCTTTGAGCGATATTGGAGGAATCCCTCACTATGACCCCTGTGAATTCAGTAAAGTTGTAGATTATATATTTTACATTTGCCGGCTGATTGCCTTCTCCCACTGCTGCCTGAACCCTGTGTTTTACGTTTTTGTGGGAGTGAAGTTCAGGAACCACCTCAAGAAGCTGTTAAAGAAACTTTGGTTGCGTCAAAACAGTTCAGAGAGGTCACAGCGCAACAGCAGGCTCATTCATTCTAATGGAGAGGAGCTTTCGATATATTAACGTGATTCTTAAATGTCTGGATGAAAGTGTAACCGGTGTAATTCAACCATAGCGGTCGCGCAGAAGCTGAGGTGACACCGTTTTTCTGTTTTCATCATTATGTCCACTAACGTTGTACATAACAGAAATTCCTGGATATTAGCTTCTAACATTAAATATAAAAAATATGAAATATGGCTTCTAACCGTGTTTACAGAAAATAATCTGCTTCTTCTGTATAGTAATAAGCATCGCTTGCTTTCTGAGGTTCATGTTCTTATGATGTGATTCATATTTTGATCAAATGAACTTATTGTTTTACTTTGTGTTCTTAACCTTTTATATGGTTTCTGTTAAAAAAAAATACTTTTTGAAACAATAAACAGTAAAAATGACCAAAAGCCAATATTTTGCCTTTTTTCAGCTTTCTGTGTATACAAGCAATAGTTTGTGTTTGACAAGGAAAAGAATTCTTTGTTCATCAAGTTGTACAGGAGAATATTTCTAGCATGAATCTGTTTATGAAGTATTGCACCACAAATGATTTTTAATCTGGGTAAATCTAACTGTCCTGTAACTGTTGGTTTCTTTTTTTTTAATCTGAATGACGGCTTTTGGCCTACTGAGGTGAAGCGTGTTCTTTAGTTTATTATGTCCTGCACTTTAATATTTATTGCCTCCTTACTGAAGCATTGAAGCTGATGTTATTAATGGGAACATGGAACGATTGTCGTTTTAGCCCCAGCAACCTTATTCCTCCAATAAGTTTAATACTCCGAGACATTCCCATAAAATTCTTACCAAAAATTTACTCAGGAAAAATACTGTGTCAATGACACAACCCTGATATGCAAATCTTTTACAGTTGTTGTTGTTGTTCATTTATTTGGAAGTCATGCACAAAGAATCACAATCCATGTATGATAATGTACTGAGGTGCACAGTGCAATAAACATTCAAATACTTATTGTTAGTGTGAAAGCCAGACAAGGTTGAGTTGATGTACTCAAGTTCTTGAAATAAACTAGGCAGATAGGAGGAGCTAAGCAAGGAGGGGTAAAGAGACACTTTAACTGTTGCACTTTTAGCAGAATCCACACATTTAGTACTGGCAAACTGTCTTTTTATGACATTTCCCCTTTCTTCTCTCAGCTGCATTTTCTGCCCTTATGGCAGAAAGTGGAAATATAGGCTATTTTCACTCTGCAGCAGAGAACTCATGAATCATCCCTAACTGCTCCTCCTGGTCCGAGTTGCAGTGGTCCAGAGCTTATGTCAGAGATACCGAGTCAACAATCACTTGCAGGGTAGCCACACACACAATTGCACATTTTAGCAATTTACAGAGACCAGTTAACCTGTGACGCACGTCTTTGGATAGTAGAACGAAATCCACACAGACACAGGGAGAACATGCAAACTCCATGCAAACTGAACTGGATTCAAATCCACATCCAAGCAGGCCTGGTGCTGTGAAGCAGCAGTTCTACTCTCTGGACCACCACACTACTCTGCAGCAAAGAATCTTTAGAAAATAAAACGGTGAAGAAAATGCAATAAAAAAAATAAACTTTGAATGTTGGTATTGTTGAAAAATGTATATCCTGGATACTTCTATCACAAGGTTATTATCGCAAGTTATTTTCATATTATGCAAACCAAAGATCTGTTTCAGGTTAAACGGCACATTAAATTACTCATAGCAACTTGAGCTAGAAGATGTCACAATCACACAGAGACATAGATTGTGGACAGCTCAAACGTAGAGCTCATATACAAGTGTAAAGGCTGTATGTGATGAATGAGTGCAGACTCTGTGTTGGGGTGAAGACTGTGGAATGAAGAAATGGAGACTTGGGGAGGTGAGTTCTGAAGACTTTGTAAGATATTGGGACACAGAGTCTGGAAGGTGTGATGACAGGAGAACTTGGCAAACAATATGCAGGAACACAACGTAAGAGGGATTTAGACTAAATGGACAGCAACCGTCCTGTCCTCCTTCCACAACCCTGGCTGTTACGTCATTATTTGACCTGTTGGAAACAAGTGTGCTGTGCTGAGCTCAGTGACCCTGAGCTAGGTCTCTGGTCACTGGGGGGCACTGTTCCTAAAGGTTGTGATGGAGTTATATTCCTCTGGTGTTTAAATAGGAGAATGATGGCTGGTTGCACAGAAGAGCAATGTATTTGCAACTGTCTGTTTTCTTGTTTTTGTGACAGAAAAAAGTTATCATTAACAATAATGGCAGTAATAATGATCACAATTCAAAGATCATTCAGTTGGAAATTAAAGAGTGGTTGTCTTTTCTTATGAAATCCAGCTTCTCCACATTACATTTGCTTGCTTACTTCGTCTTCTGTGGCATGTAGTAATACCACGTGGCATTTTACATAACATCACCGAAACCCGAGTTTAGTGTTTCTATCTCATTCTGAATGTGAAGATCAAATGAGTAGCAGTGGATCATGGTGGTGGATTCTTCCTGTAAGTGAAGCACAAGTTGCTCGTGAATATTCGGCTTGCTTGCTCAGTTATTTTGACCATATTTTGGTTATACTTTAGTGAGTCTGTTTATTTGTGGATTACTTCATTTAGGCTCTAATGGACTGCATCAGTATTTCATTGTAGGGTTTTTTAAAATCTGATTTCCTTTATAATTATTCAGAATTTGATATCAGATTTGATAAAGGGGCACTGGAGAACTTCTTACACAAAGCATGACGAACAACATGTGAACAGGCAAAACAAAAACTCTGCTATAGGAACAGTTTTATGCCTCGTAAAGACAGTAGTTTAAAAATGAATAATGAGGAACAGTTTGTTCTGTTTTCCTTCACATCGTCTTGTTACCCCTTCTGTCTATTTACACTGCAAAAGTACAGTGACTTACACAGACATCTTATATGAGTTTGTGCCAGTTATTGCATGAATGTGAATCCGTGTTATGAGCTTTAGAACTTAAACATAACAAGTTTGTCGATTTTAGACCGGGCAGCCATGAACAGCAGCTTCTATGCTGAAGATGAGGATGAAACATTTAACAGCACGTTGGACTATAATGAAGAGCTGCACTTCCTCTGTAAAGATCACATCCAAGATTCAGCATCAACAGCCACAGCCTTTTGCTTCATTGTCATCTTTTGCCTCAGCATTGTTGGAAACACGCTGGTCCTCTGCGTCCTCACCAAGTTTGAGAAACTGAGGAAAGTCACCAACCTTTTCGTGCTGAACCTGGCCATCTCAGATCTCATCTTTGCCGTGGCACTGCCCTTCTGGAGCACTTACCACCTTTCCCACTGGATCTTTGGCAACTTCTTGTGCAAGGTGATGAGTGGTACCTACTTTATTGGTTTATACAGCAGCATGATGTTCCTCACAGCGATGACCATTGATCGCTATGTGATCGTGGTGCATAACCAGTTGCCGCTGCTGAAGAAGAGACGACTCTTAGCCCAGATAACCTGTCTGGCTATTTGGACCATAAGTCTCTCAATCTCAATAAGGGAAATGGTCATATCCAGCGCTAAACTGGATAAGTGTGGCTACATAATATGCGAGTCATTCAGTGATCCATTGACGGACAAGGTCAGCACTTTCTCACTAACTTCCATATTCTTTATAATCCCACTGGTTATTATTGTTTATTGTTACTGTCGCATTCTAATGATTGTTGTGACTTTAAAAATAAAAAAAAAGCAGAAGTCCGTAACGCTCATATTTTGCATTGTTGTAGCATTCTTTGTTTGCTGGGGTCCGTACAACCTGGTCATGCTCATGTTACAGTTTCAGAGCAGTAGTGAAGAACTGTATCAGGCATTTTTTGTTTGCCGTATCATAGCGTACTTCCACTGCTGCTTCAACCCCCTCCTGTATGCTTTTGTACAGAAGTTCAGTATCGCGTCTGCTTTCCTGTGTCTTTCTGCAGCACAGGTACGCGACCGACAGGTTCAGCGGCGCACACACCATGTCGAATGTCTTTGAGAAAGCAGCAAGGACTAGTAAGAATGGTCACCTCGGCAAACCATAATACCTTATTTATAACTCCATGCGACTCTTTGCAAGCATACGCAAGTCTGCTCCGTCATGTTTCTCCTGTTTATTGTACAGATGAGATTGGATTAATCTGATGTTAAATTTTTCTATGCTGGCTATGACAGCTGAAGTTGACTATGTCAAAATAGGCTTATCGCACGCTTCTCCACATATGTATTTGTCTACAGACATAAATTATTAAAAAAACGTTGTCCATTTCTGCAGTTGGTTGTACTGTATGATCTATACTTTTTTAAGTATTTAAATGTATTTTGAATAATAAAAAATCATATAGGTCAACCCTGTATTTGAATGTTTTGTTTTGGGATTAAATTTGTGAAAAGTGGTGTTTGCCTGTATTTTAAACCATTTCAAGTATGAATTAAAACAGAGAAAATAAAGAACTTGGCCACACGACAAAGAATGGCATGGTCATTGTGCCTTTAGTCATCTTACGCATGACGTTCTACAGACATGAACTAATATGGTTTGATGGGCTGGGTTCTTCAAGATGTTCTTGGAAATGGACAAAACAGTCGACAAACAACCTGTCAGACTGGACTGGTTAAGATCTCCTAAGAGAGTCTGTTAAACACGCAAAGGAAAATAAAGGTAAAATTGTGCTTTCTCGGCAATCTTATATCAAATACAAATCTATAAATAATCTATCTATATAAATCAATCTATTTACAAAAATAATCTTTGTGTATGAGGTTGGTGACTTAACAATATTTATTTCCTGGGTGGTAAACAGATAAAATTGTGCTTGGCTTCCTCAGTTTTCACTTCGTTTAGTTTTCTTTGCTGATGCAGAATGAAAAAATTCCTGAAATAACTGTGTTCAGCAGTGCATGCGTGCAATATCATATCAGTGAAGCATTTAACATAATTTGCTCCATGTTTAGATTCTGTGAAAGAAATATATATGTTTGAAATGTAAGTGTGCATTGCTCGCATTGTTCTTTAGAATAGTTTCTGATTTCCCTATTCGACTTATTCTTCACCGAATGTTGGCTATTATCTGTATCTTACCTGCTGTACTCGGTGATCTGCTAATGGCTGTTGAATTGCAGCAGAAATGAACATCTGTGAGGATTCCTTATGTTCAACTCATCTCCCCAATGGAACAAACACATTTGAGGATTATTATGACTACTTAAATGAGTCCTTGATTTTCCTTGAGGAGGATGAGTCTCAGGAGTTTGGACAGGCTTTCTCTGGAGTTTTATACTGTGTGGTTTTCAGTCTGAGCCTGATTGGGAACGGCCTGTTGC